>JABCMJ010055892.1:0-21409 GCA_014822125.1 Arbutus unedo
AACCACCTTTCTCATATCAGCTATACTCATAATGATTTTGGCGACATGCACATGAGAAGAAGCTCTCATGCCAAGCTCATCAATATTTAAATAAATTAATTCGAGAAAACTTAAATATTTTCTATTTAAGTTTTACCTCCTTCAATTACCCCCAATTTTTTCTGCTCTGTACCGAGCTGCTGAAGTAGACAAATCTGTCTAATTCCAACGAATAGACATTTCCTTCTTAGATAAATATCTACAACAGTCACTTGGAATCCTTACCAATTCTAACATTGAAAGACTATTGTATTTGTCCTGATTTAGTTAATATGGATTGATATAGTTTCTCGTAATTATAACTATAGGTGTAAACGATTCGATTTGATCAGTTTTTATGATAATTTTATACTTAATCGATTCTAATAGTTTTGTAATCTTGTTAAATGTAATTCTTTTACTGATATAGAAAAAAATGAATGTCAATAAGAATTGTTGAAATGCTTGAGAAATATTTATTTGTCATAATTTCAGCCTCGTCCTCTCAAGTCAAAAGTCTTAAATATGCTACTCGAAAAAGATACTTTCATATATATCATCATTAACACGCAGACAAGTGATCATTGGTTTCTTCTTCTTCTTCTTATCCATGAAGGCTGAAGTAATGTCAACTTCTGAGGTAACGACATAGTTGTGGTGTGGATGTATCAAATATTATCACGACATATGAAAGATTCTGTATATTTCTTCAGTGGGTACTCTCAAGACAATCGTGTTCGAGGTTGAAGAACTTTGGCAGCTTCATTGAAAAGTAGGAGAAGAAGAGTTAAGGTCAAACGAAAAGGATGGGTTCACAAGTAATTAATTAGTCGCTGTCCCGGCAACACCGCCACGTGGTTCATTAGCTATATATATATATATATATATATATATATTATCATGAAACTCATATATACTTAATTTTAGACCTTATAATAATAATGTGAAGAAAGTGTTTAAAATAATAATAATAATAATAGCAATGTCTCCGAAACATTGAATAATTTTTCTGGTCAAGGATGAAGAAGACGTACAGATGAATTTAAATTCTATGTGGATCGAAAGAGACCAACACGCAAATTAAGTCCAGCAACTGTAGAGGAAATTAATGTGGGGTTCATCTTCCTGGAATTAATGGACTTCTAAATTTAAATGAAATTGAAGGAAGGTTCTATGCATTCATTATCCATGGAAATAATTTATTTAAGTGCAGGCAATATTTGGTGGAAGTGGAAAACAATTTGCCATGTTTGACTATATTGATGATTTAAGGGTGGGGCGTGACTGGTCTCCAGAAGTAAATATAATACTATTGAAAAATGTCAAACATTTGACTACGCCCTTTTATTTTCTTCTTCCATCTTTTTATTCATACTTCGGTGTGTATACGTGGTGCTTGGAATCTTTCCTCAAGTTTCCCATCTTCTTAATCCCTAACATTCCATTTGACCTAATTTTTTTTAGATTATTTTTTTGTTTTTTATTGGATTTTTGTTTTTTTTTATTTTGTGTCAAATTTTTAGTTCGCCTCCACGAGAAATTTCAAAAAAATAATAAGTATGAACTCAATGCTTAAAAAGTTCAGCAAAAAATTAAAATAATTCAAAACTATCTTTCTATTTTCGTCTATAATAAATTTTTTCTAACTTTTAGACATATTTTTTATTTGATCGATTAATTTGTACTGGTCACTAACGAACGATTCATCCCATGTTCTTAATTCGTAACGTTTGATTTGACCTAATTTTTTAATATTTGGATTTTCTTATATTTTTTGTGAATTATTAGTTCGTCTCAACAAAAAAATTTAAAAAAGTAAAAAAATATGAATTAAATTTTTATAAAAACAAAAAAATTCAAAATTATTTTTCTGTTTTTGTCTACTTTCGTCTATAGTGAATTTTTCTAGCTTTTAAACATATTTTTTATTTTTTAAATTCATCTCGTCAAAAAATAATAATAAATTTAATGTAAAACTAACAAACATAAAAATCATTCAAACAAAGAAAAAAAAGCAATACAATAAATTAGTTGTGCCAAATTAGAGTCAAAGAGACAGAGTATATTATAATCAAGATCACTGCCGAATTGATCTTGCGATCGATCGAGGCCGACAAATAAGAATTTATTTTCTCTCCATATTTTAATTTCAAAATATTTTTAATGATATTAATGCTTGTAGATTTCATTAATATTTACACCAAATTTCGTGATGCGCCTTCAACGGGATAAGACCGTGAGATTATTTAAGGTTTATATAAAATGATCTAAATTGTTTGAGTTATAATGACTAACGTGTGTGTGTGTCTATATATATATATATATATATATATATATATATAGATCCTACACTGAAATGTACTAAACCTGATGTTCAGTTTGGGTTAGCATGGGGAACTGACTTGGGATTTGTTCCGTTTTAAGGTCTTAAATTTAAAATTTCTCATATGGTACTAAATATTAAGAGAGAATTTTGCTTTAGATTTAATTAAAAGCACCGTTACTAAATAATGAAATTAGTCCCTCAAATATTAATCGTTGATCGTATAATCTGACCCAAACACTGTTAATTATCAAAACTTACTACTTTTTATGTTACTGTTTTATTCTCCTAAAAATTGTCGGGCATTTGACCACAACTTAGGATTGCCCATGCATGTTACTGATAGTGATGGGAAGCGAGGAAGGAAAACACTTTGAATGCAACCTAAAACTGGGTTTGAAATGAAACGAGGTAGTTGTTGTTCGGATTAAAAGTAAAGTCGTAAGGAATAAAAGAAAAGGGTAAATTTTACAAATATCCTCTGAATTAGGGTAAAATCACACTGTATATCTGTAATGCTCTGAATTACAAAGACATTTAATGAAAGATTTCTCAAAACGCGCTCGTAATGTATTTCATTTAAAAGGAGTAAAAATACAAATTGGATGGAAACAACATATGGAATGTAAAATTTATTTTGACAAAAGGTGGCATACATTCCAAATTCAATTCAAAAAGTGGAAATATAGAGCATCTACTCTAAGTAACTAAGGCTCAATAAAGTCCTCGTCCACATGAACGATAAAGCTCAGTAAACAAATCCCACTCTTATATCCCAATTTATGTATATAACAACAATGATGCACAATGATATAAATAACAATAACACCTAAGTGCAATAATTAAAAGATGTCAATAATAAATTTAGATCGTAGCAATATTATGAGTCCAAGTCAAATCATATCTCTAAGTCATATGGTCCTAATTGTGCTAATTACCACAACATTGAAATTGGAGCATGTCAAAAACCATCGTGGCCATGATTGGAGTATCGCCGGCATTACTCAACAATTGTAATAATTGCTACGTCATAACATATCAACTGAGCATACACACGTTATCGAATAAGGGGCATGTCAGAACATTTCATAGTCACGACTAGGGCATTGACAGCGTAAGCGGTTCACGCACTATGTCATGATGATTCTATAAAATACCTGATGTTCTCGTTCGGTATGATCCCACCCCTATGTCGATTGTGTCCCAACCACTTATGTTTTTAAATGTTGCTTCCCGTCTGTCATATTTCCAATTGATATGTTTTCGAACATTATGTATTTTGTACGTCATGCCTGACATCAAAATACATCTTAAAACTCTGTTATGACTAGATTTTATCGAAATGGACATGATATGACTTATGAATATTACTCTCGACTTAATACATAACTTTGCTCAATACATGACACAACAAATGACATGATTTGGTTAAAAATGCAACTCGACTAATGACAATATGGCACAAGTTGTAGTTCGGCTCAAGTCATACACGACTCAAACTATCTCAAAGCCCGATTGCTGACAACGTTGTCCAAAGCACGTGATAATTGTCACGTCATAGTCTCCTAATCGGTTCGTTAACAATGTTACCCGTAACACGTGATGATTGTCACATCATAATCTCATAACTGGGTCACCAACAACGTTGCTTGTAACACATGGTAATTGCCGCGTCATTGTCATTGGGGAATCACCCACAAGTTCCTGTCCCCTGACCATGTTTTCATTCATCAACATTCAATGTGTTCACGTGACCCTAAGTCCAAGTCAAACCATATTTCATAAATCTCAAGTGTTTCATCACAATCGAATGAAATGTGATAAGGATAAACTGAAGTGCAAATGAGTATGCAAACATGAATGTGTTGTATGACGCTTCGTAGCACGGCATAGGTTTGTACAAGGTTCATAAATATGGTATAACATAGCTGGGTGTCATATCCTAATAATAGGATTTAATAAAGTACACGAGAACGTATAATCATGGTCAAAATATGCTATTCAATCATGGTTTAGAATAGCATAACACGAATTCAAGGTTCAAGCATCACAAAATATTTAAAAAAAAAGAGAGGGTCTTTCTATTGGTTGAAAAAACAAAAATAAATTTCTAGACAGTAAGTGTTTCAACTGTTTGGGAGTAGGATTCTACCAGTTGAAAGTGAAAAATGATAATTTGAACAGTAAGTTTTTCGACCAGTTGAAAAGGTATGTTTACCGATTGAAGATGTAATTGCATAATATGGGCAATAAGAATCGATCGAGGGGATGTTTAACAGTTGATCGGGTTTTAAAATATAGGGCAAAAACAAAATGAACGAGTTGAAAATAAGTCCTACCGGTAGGTCAAGTACAATTTCAATAGTACAAAAGACTTTTGAATATGTTGAGAAAAAATTTCAACCAGTTGAAACTTCATCTTCTCCAACTGAAAATCTAGTTTTTTTCTCCATTGGAGCTTTGTGAAGTTTGTGGATTGTTTACAAGATAAGTTAAAGAATAGGGCAATATTGTCTACCTCTAATGGATGATTTAGAAGCTTGATCGGTTTCTCTTTCTAATTTTGCTTTCTATTGTGATTTCTCTCTCCATTTCACAAATGCAAACGTCTTTCGCACTCTTTCTAGTTCTAAAAACGTGCGTGAGAGTTGAAGGAGTCAAACTAAGCATTTATAGGAGCAATTGGAGAGGTTAATTCAATGGTTGAAAGGATAAGGATTAGGAAAAAAATGGATGGCAGAGAGAAACGGAGTGTGAACGAAAGTCTGTCAAGGCAAAGAGGTGAGAGAGATGAATGAGAGGGTGGGTTATGCAGGGAGGAAGGTGGTTGATGGGAGGAGACTGTGAAGGTGGTGCGGAGGGAGTGGTTTGCCTGGGAAACTGGTGATAGTAAGGGGCGGGTGGAGTTTGGCTGGAGAAGGGGAAAACAGGAAAAATTATTGGGTGTGGAGGGTCTATGCTAATGTTTATATATGGAAAAAATTATTGGGTATTGAGAGTCCATGCAACATATGCAAAGATGGTTATATAAATTCATAACACCTTTATAGAAACATGAAGGAATAAATAAATTAAATAAATACGTATAAAATACTTTTAAATACCCAAAATTGAAATAAATACTCAAAATTGGTTAAAACTATAAAAAAATTATTTATTAATGAATTAAAAATATGAGTCCTTACAATACCCTTGCATTTTTTAAAATCACACTGCATATCCATATTTTGACAAGTGACTTATCAATATACCCCCATTTGTACTCAATATAATATGGATAAGTCTACTTATACATTAAGTTACACATCAAAGTGTACATCATGTCTACATGACGTATTATTATAAGACAAAATATAAAATCGAATCTCATAAATTTTAATATGTGTTCAAATTAATGAATGACGTATATGCATAATATGCAACGTGATGTGTTAATATCATTACTCATATAACATGCGACTTATATGACTTTGTAAAAATGGTATTTTTGCTGTTAAAAAATTAATTTTTTGTCCTCTTTTCCTATCAATCATTAGGATTTTGTTGAATTTATATTTATTTAACTTAGCATGTTTCTCTTGTATATGAACTTAGGCAAAATATTAGTTTAATAGAATTATATTTTCTATCGAGATGGCAATAACCGACAAAATTCGACACAAAATTAGAAAAAATGGATAAAATTAAATGAAGACAAATAAGGCTCTAATAAAATTAGACTAAACTTGTCTTAAGTGTGAGGCTTTGGTTGTGTTTTTGATCATCTATTCTATATATAAAGGAATCAGTTTGGTGTCTTCCAATTTTGTTATTGTGTCCATTTTTTTAATTCTTATATTGGTCTTTTAAAATATTTTTAATTCTTTTAAATTTTCTTAATCACCCTATAATCATAAAAGTAAAAATGACAAATTATTTTTCACCAAATACTCCACATAACCGCCCACTATCAGCATTATCAAATAAGATCATAATTCTTCAACTTGCATACACATCGTGTGTGCTCTGACCTTTAGAGTAGTATAAAGGGGGATACAAATCATAATTGCTCAAGATTATAGAAATTGGATTATTATTAATTACTCAGATCAATCAGTGTTCCTATCGCTTTGATATCTAACATTCTTATTGATCAAATTATATTTAATGTTTGTGTAAATAAAACCTCGATTATGTAAAAAAAGACTAATGACGAAAAAAATAGTATGAAAGACATTTTCACATTATTGCATTAAAAAAGAATAAATATGATATATATCATGCCTTGTTCTAAATGATTTTAGCATTTTTTTTCTTGGTCAACAAACAAATGGACAAAAGTGTCTTTATACTAGCATGTTCTAACTATATATGTATCTTATTTTTTAATTGTTTGTGTTGTGATATCTGTATTGGATCATCTTTCTATCATGTATAAATATTAATACCTCGTGGAGAAAAAGAGAGAATAATAAATTGAAGTCAAAACAAATAAAGGTTTGCAAACTCTCCCTTCCTATTGGGAGCTAATAATAAATAGAAGGCCAGTTTACTTTTAAGCAATAAAAACCAGATGGGGAATAACAGAAAAGGTCCTGAAAAAAGAAAGACGTGACGCATGAAAGCAGAAAAATCGTTGCGAATTATGATATTAAGGTTTAATTTGATTATTTATAATTAAATTTTATCTTTATTTAAATTTTTTTCACATTCGTTATTTTAATTTTAATTTTTTATAGATTATTAGTCTGTTTTAATGACACAAATCTAAAAAGTATAAAATTACATTCAAAAGTTAAAAAAAGTCACTAAAAATAACGAATAAATAAAAAAAATTATTTTTAAATTTTTTTTGTTTTTTAAATTTTTTTCAAATTTGTTCAATTATTTATAATTTTTCTGAAATTTCTCATCAAGACGAACTAATAATTCATAAAAATTAACAAAAAATACAAAATACAAAATTTTTAAATAAAAATAAAATAATAATTAAATAATCAAATCAACTAAATCCAAAATTTAATATAATCCACTTTACGTACTAAAATTAATTTGTCAATGTTTGATAAAAAGTCAAAGAGTCTTACGCGTACGCGCTCTCGCCACTTGCCATTGAAAATCCCATAGAAAAAGTTGCTTTGCTTTCAAGTTGAACCTCTCTCCCTCCCCCGCCCCTTCTCTCTCTCTCCCCAAATTGAATGATCGGGGTTGTGGGAATTAATTTTCGTTCCCATTAACCTCAATTCCGTTTCTCAATAATCGAACCCATACTCAATTTTTGCTTTAATCTCTCTCTCTCTCACACTGTTTGCCATTTCTTCGATCTTACTTTCTCCACGTTCTTCAGCTCCTCGCATTTTTCCTCAACTATCTAATTCACGTCCTCAACGAGTTTTCCTTTTGCCATTAGATTAGTATTTTTCACAAACCCAATGGTCAGACTTCAGATTGTTTACACTACCTCTTTCTCTCCTCTTACTTCCAAATTTTGTTGAGGATTTGTAGGGCAAAAGTTTGAGTTCTTTGATATTGTCTCAATGCTTCATCTGTAACCCCAACCAAAGCCGTTGTCTTGCATATACGCAGTCAATTAACTGCATTCACACCACAAGTACCGTTTTATAATCGTTTAGAGTTATCACATTTGATTCTTTTGGCAATGAAACTGTTGGTACGTGTAATAGAAGCGCGTAATATACCCGCAACCGATCCAAATGGGTTGAGTGATCCGTATGTGAAACTGCAGATGGGAAAGCAGAAGTTCAGAACTAAAGTTGTTAAGAAGTCCTTAAACCCATCATGGTGCGACGAATTTAGTTTCAAAGTTGAAGACTTGAAGGAAGAGCTCATAGTCTCTGTTTTGGATGAAGACAAGTATTTAATTGATGATTTCGTGGGCCAAATCAAAGTGCCTGTCTCTCGTGTTTTCGATGCCAATGATCAGTCACTTGGCACAACCTGGTATTCTTTGCAACCCAAGACCAAAAAATCCAAGAACAAGGACTGCGGTATGTACTTGCACATTTCTTCATTTTACTATAGGTGTTAGCGATAGCTGTGGAAACAGATTTTAGATTATAGGTTAGGGTTCCGCTTTAGGTTGTAGATTTTGAGTTCTTGTATTAGTAGATCTACTTGTTGACTGAAAGCTGAAAAATCTAGTTTGAAATTACTTGGAATCCAAAATTGAGTCCCAAAGCAGCCCAAATTTGAGATTCTATATGACCATATCTTAGGCCATTTTTCAGCTTCCAAAAATCCCTAAAATTATTTTAATAAATATTTTGAAAAACAGTAACAACGGCTTTTTAAATTGTAGAATCTCAAAATTTAATCCTAAAATGTTACGTAAACTTGAGCTTTCATCTTAGCTTTATTTGAAACTTAGGATTCTTGGTAAATTTGTTTCCTTGCATTTGATTTGTTGTGGGTTTAGCTTTTAACGTATGTGCTAGAGAAAATTAATGGTATGAGTAATGATTTGCTTCTTGATGTGCTGTCAAAATTGAGGTTTATGCACTTGAATAGTAGATACCCAGTTTTGATTGTAGTCTAAGATATAAATTTAGCTTATTAAACTTTTGATTTTGCAGTAGCTACCAGGTAGTGCACTGTGCTTTTTTAGTAGTAAAAATGGGTGGTCTTCATTAAAAGGTTCTGATATTTCACTTACTTATCTAACTGTTGATGCATATATGAGATTTTTAACCCCCAGAGTTTTGAAGCAGTATTTTCCTTTCTGATTGGGTTTTCTATGTCTTTTTTTTTTGTTCCGATAGGTGACATTCTTCTCACCATATGTTTCTCTCAAGGCGGTTCTTTCCTGGATTTGCAACCTCTTGCTGGTCAATCATCCCCCTCAAGGAAGCTTTCTGATTCATCGATGGACTCAACTTTAAGGTTTTGTAACAGCCCCCTGAGATCACCTACTCCAATGAAGTTAGAAGGAATTGGTTCTTGCAAGGAAGAAAAGCTTCATGCCCCAACTTTTGCTGGTCTTATTGCTCAAATATTCAATAAAAATGGAGATACTGCATCCCACAACCCTTCTAGTGCCCCTGACATGCTAGGGTTACCTGAAACTGCCAAACCTGAGGTTTCTGAGACAAATAGTGACGAAGAGTCCTCTTCTGGCAGTTTTGAAGAAGCAATGAAAGCAATGGAATCAAGAGATCAAGGAATTGAGATTCCAAGCAACTTATCCTCAGGGATAATTCTAGACCAACTTTATTTAGTTGCACCACAAGAGCTCAACTCTCTACTCTTTTCTCCAGATTCAAACTTTCATAGATCTGTGACAGAATTGCAAGGAACTACAGACCTGCAAATAGGACCTTGGAAATTTGAGAACAATGGTGAGAGCTTAAAGAGAGTACTTACTTATCTTAAGGGTGCCTCCAGATTAGTTAAGGCTACTAAAGGATTCGAGGAGCAAACATATATCAAAGCTGATGGAAATGTATTTGCAGTTCTAGCAAGTGTGAGCACTCCAGATGTTCCATACGGAAGTACCTTTAAAACGGAATTGCTTTACTGCATTACCCCTGGCCCTGAGCTTCCGTCAGGAGAACAGTCTTCCCGTTTAGTTATATCGTGGAGAATGAATTTTCTGCAGAGTACTATGATGAGAAGTATGATAGAAGGTGGAGCCCGAGGAGGTCTGAAGGAAAGTTTTGAGCACTACATCAACTCATTATCTCAGCATTTTAAGACAGTTGATGCCAAGGACATTGCTTCCAGTAAGGAACAGGTTTTGGCCACTTTACAGGTGGAGCCACAGTCGGATTGGAAGCTGGCAGCTCAGTATTTTGCTAATTTTACCATGTTATCTACCATTCTTATGGGGATATATGTACTTGTGCACATATGGTTAGCGGCGCCTAGCATAGTCCAAGGACTCGAGTTTCTTGGTTTAGACTTGCCAGATTCAATTGGTGAAGTGATCGTGTGCGGGGTCTTGGTTCTTCAAGGTGAACGGGTGCTGGAGTTGATTTCACGCTTCATGCAGGCTAGAACACAAAAGGGTAATGCTTGCGTTCTTCTATCAACTCCAGTCAACGCAATAATCTGTAACCAATAGAGTATGCGATATGTTCTGTAGATCAAGTTGAAGGTGCCATTTTATTTAGTATCCATTTTGGCCTTCAGGGATTTTTGGGCTGTAGTAGTTCTCCTTCTTACAACCTCTTTATCAATGGATTTGCCGCAGCTTAATTACCCAAGAAAACTATTCACCTTTCTTAATTTTTTGTTTTCCTACATTTTCTGATGGAATTACCTTGTTCTACTTTCTCAATTTTAGCAACTGACCATGGAGTTAAAGCACAAGGGGACGGATGGTTGCTAACTGTTGCCTTGATTGAAGCAAGCAGTGTGGCAGCCGTGGATTCAAGTGGATACTCGGATCCATATGTGATCTTTACTTGTAATGGGAAAACAAGAAGCAGCTCAATAAAATTCCAGAAATCTGATCCTCAGTGGAACGGTGAGTTCATTTTTGTTAATATCTATATGTGTTATCAATGTTTTCTCTTTGGAGGTCAAAGTTCTGTTGTTTATGAAAGCAAGTTTGGACATTTCATGTCAACACCTATACCTATATGTACTTAATCACTATCACACGTGTCTTCATTTGATTGTATTTGTCATCTCAACGTTGTTGCTCTGCAGAAATATTTGAATTTGATGCAATGGATGAACCTCCATCTATGTTGGATGTGGAAGTTTTTGACTTTGATGGACCTTTTGACGAGCCTACATCCCTGGGGCATGCTGAAATCAACTTTTTAAAAACTAACATATCAGATTTAGCTGATGTTTGGGTTCCTCTTCAAGGAAAATTAGCTCAGGCATGTCAGTCAAAGCTGCATCTTAGAATTTTCCTGGACAACACTAGAGGAAGCAATGTTGTTAAAGAGTATTTAACAAAAATGGAGAAGGAGGTGGGTAAGAAGGTAAGTTGGAGCTGATCTTTCCTGGAAATTCACTTTGCCAGTGGATTGCATCTTTGGCATTCGTTACTTTTTTCCTCGGTTACTTATTATTGTAAATGGAATCTGTAGATAAAACTTCGATCTCCTCAAACAAATTCAGCGTTCCAGAAACTCTTTGGGCTTCCACCAGAGGAATTTCTCATCAATGATTTTACTTGTCACCTGAAACGCAAAATGCCTCTGCAGGTACTGTTGCAGCTACTGTTGTTGAATAGTTGGGATTACAATATTGGTGATTTATGTTATTGCAGTATTGGTCTATTGGATGGCAATATTGGGATAACAACCCTGTTAATTTCTTTATTTTTGGTTATTGTATCTTTAGTTTAGTTTTAGTTTGTTTTCTATACCCTCATACCTGTTTTTTTCTTGTTTGGGTGTATCGGGTGTATCTGTGCTGTTGAATCTGGATATTTGATGGGGGTTCGATTTGGGGTGTGGGGATGTTTCGATGGGGTCTTGAGGTGTGGTGGCTGTAATCGGAGGTGAGGTGCGCTTTTTTGGTGGTGCAGGGTGCTTTGGGTCCACTTGGATCTCTTGTTGAATGTGGTGGAAGTGGATTTGGCATGCAAAAGGCTCAAGGAAGAAAAAGGGAAGGGGAGTATGTTTGATGGGAGGCAATGAGGAGGTGGGGATGTTTTCATGCCGGTCTGGAAGTGGGGTGACTGTAATCGGAGTTAGGGGAGTGCAGGTTAGGGGAATTGGAATTGATGGGGTGTAGGATGAGGGGTTGGTAGATGGAGAACTCGTAGGAGGCCATGGTGACAGAGGAGCGAAAGTTTGGAAGGTTTCTGATGGAGGTAATGGCATGGGTGGTGGCTTTGTTGAGGTGTTTGGGAATTCTGATTTTGAGAGTTTTTTTAGCTTGTTTTTCTATGTTTTAGATGTTTTGTGTTTGGGCTATTCTTCTTGTTAGCTCTGTCTGTAGTTTTTTTATCTTTCAAATTGGGAGGCTGAGGGTAGATAGAGTTCTAGCGAGTAGCAGTATTAGGAGGGTCTATGTTCACCCTTCAAAACTCTCTCTATGCAGGGCTCTATGTATTGTAATATTTCATACTTTTAACTTAATGATATATGAAATTACTTTTCCGATCAAAAACAATATTGATGTTTTATGTCTGCTTTGAAATTTGATCCTTCTGATGAGTTACATAGTTCTATCTAATTAGTTCAATTGTTCCTGCACAGGGCCGCCTATTCTTGTCAGCTAGGATAATAGGTTTCCATGCAGATTTATTTGGGCACAAGACCAAATTCTATTTTCTGTGGGAGGACATAGAAGATATTCAAGTGGTTCCTCCAACTTTATCATCAATGGGTAGTCCAATTGTTGTCATGACTTTAAGGCCAGGCAGAGGTGAGGATGCAAGGCATGGTGCAAAGACACGAGATCAAGAAGGCAGGCTGAAGTTCCATTTCCAGTCTTTTGTATCTTTCAGCGTTGCACACAGGTACTATAAAGTGCACTATATTAGAACTTCAGTTTTTCTTGGTCCTAGTAAATAGCTGAAGTTTTTGATTTTTATTTGCTTTTGCAGCCTTTTAATTGATTTATCTTTAGCATGCATTTTCCACATTGTATATGAAATAAACAAAAAAATTACCTGGACATGTATGGGGATAAAAACCACCATTTTCTCCTAAATATTATGTAGTGCCAAGCATATTTTGACATAATTACATGGACAATTGTAAGAAAAAGTAGAATATAGTATATAATATTTTGGTAATTCAGAGAGCCAACTTTTTTTATGCATGTCCTTGTATCGTGAGATTGAGGGTTTTGCAAGGTGCGACACTTTGGACGCACTCTCACACCGATACTTGTACACGAGCCAAGGTAACATAGCCCAGAGGTACAGTAAAAAATCTCCAATCATATCCTCTCACAGAGGGGCTAGGCTACTCAAACTAACCCAATCAAGAAAAAATGTATACCTCAAAACCTAAAGTACGAAACTACAAAAGAGAACGCATGAATTGGCTCGGTACTTTTGTAACCCATATGAATCTGAAGGATTTAGTACATTCCTTATCATTAGTTGGAGAACAAACAGGATAATACTTCAGTTAAACTATGGGAGGAGGAGCCATTGAACTCCACAACCCGGCTAAAGGGAGAACTAAGTAAACGACTCCACCAATGCTAGCAATTGGACTTTTTCTGCTTCATAAAGCCCGAGGAGTACTCCATCACTAATAACTCGTCCAGCCAATTACCACTACAAACTCTAAACCAAGAAGCATTTAATGAAGGAGTGTTAAGACAAATCAACTGTAGGACCAGTTAGAAATAATCCTAAGGGAAGCACTAGACATAGAAGTAACTTAGAGGCAATTGAGGATTTCTGTTATCATCTACTTCTGCAGGCTTCATTGAGTGGAATATCACGAAAATTTTTAGGATTGCAGGAAAATGATATCCTTGCAATCCTAAAATTGTATACTTGCAATCCAGACTTCCCAAAGAAAATGGAGAGTGAGATACAGTATTATTCCTTGTTCTGACCCAACTATGATGATGCTTAACAGGACTATCAACGCACTATGGAAGGCAAGAGCATTGAGTCCAGAGCAGAAGGTACAAATAGTTCAGGAAGAATCGGAAGTTAAAAACCTCGAAGTAGTCGAAGAAGAAGGTGAAGCTAAAACTCTCCAGATGGAAGAGAGTGGATCCTTCTTGGGCCTTGGGGATGTCAGCATGTCTCTGGTTTATTCTTCCGTTCTCTCTGTCCCTGTGAGCCTCTCTTTGCTTCATTCTTCAACTTTCCATTCTTTTGAGTGCGCTCTCTCTCTCTCTCTCTCTCTCTCTCCATGTATGTATGTATGTGTTGGGTTTTGGGTTGGGGGTTGGGGGGGTGGGGTGGGGGGTGGTGAAATGTTAGGTGTTCTCATGGGTGTATATGTGTTGCACGCATGCGTGCGTGCTTCTTTGTGTGTGTTCACGTGTAGGAGGGCATCTGCATTTGCACTCCAAGTAAAAATTTATAGTTGAGTGAAGCTCCTTCCTTCTGCCACCCATGGCAGATCCATTCTATGCTTTTGATAGAAGTCTCGAAGTAGATGCCCCAACCTAGATAATTTGATGTGTTTGTTATTGATAAGATTTCCATCATTGGAGCGGAACGCGAAAGATGCGTCTATCAAAATGTTTGTTGATCTGTACTTATCAAATGTATCTGTCCTGCAACTTCCACCAGTGCCATGAGGTAGCAATAGATGTAGGGATGGTGGGGCACGTAACTGGCACTCCTGCACAAATTATCATTCTCCACAGTGTGCATGCACTTACTTTGCAATTTGTCATTCTTATCTTATTTGTTACATATTCCTATTAATCAATAACTGACTACCAAGTTGAATTTTGTTGGTCCCTTCAGACGAGTTTCTTCATGGAACTATTCAATGGGAATGAAGTGGAGCGCAAAGTTATTGAGAGGACTGGTTGTCTTAATTATTCTTACAGTCCTTGGGAACTTGAAAAGGCTGATGTATACCAGAGGCAGATTTACTACAAATTTGATAAGCGTATCTCTCGTTTTAGCGGAGAGGTGACAAGCACCCAGCAAAAGTCTCCCCTTTCTAATAAAAACGGTTGGCTTGTAGAAGAGGTCATGACACTCCACGGCGTTCCACTTGGAGACTATTTCACTGTATGAACACCAAAACTGATTTGTGTCTCCCCGTCCCAAAAAAAAAGTCTGGTCCACAAAACGAGAACTTAAAAAGAATGATTAATTCATAAAAAAATTTCTGCAAATTAAAAGAACTTGTTTATATTTAGTAACTTGTAAAATTTGAAATTGCTTTGGAAAAATATATTTCTTTTAATTCTTGTTTTGCATACTGAACAATCTTTTTAGGACGGAGGGAGTATGTCTTTTGGGGCAGTATTGCTGTAACTTACCTTTCGCTATCCAACCGAACAATATTGTTTTAATTTGCAGCTTCACCTGAGATACCAAGTAGAAGATATACCCTCAAGATCCACAGGATGTAATGTCCAAGTGTTTTTTGGGATGGAATGGCTGAAACACAGTAAACATGAAAAAAGGATGACAAAGAACATCCTTTCAAATCTGGAAGCTCGACTAAGGGTTATGTTTGGTGTAATTGAGAAGGAATTTGCTTTGGGAAAGTAGATGGATCCAGTTGTGTTGCTGTTGGTGTCAGTAACTTCTGTGAACAAGTATGGTAGAGCTTACTCTTTTAATGATCCTTTCTTTTCCTGATCACTGAGTTCTTCAGTGTATATTCATCAGCAAAAGCTAGCATTTTTAAAGACTGTTGATAATTCAGCTGCCCGGGATTATAACAGACTACGTTGGACGATACACATGCTTGATGTGCCGGACTGGATTAGTTCCTTACCGAAAGGTTTTTGCAGTTTGAGCTCTGTCCAGATAAAACTTCAAAGCTTGGCTATGCGAACGCAACATTGCATCGGTCAAGTAGACGAGAGCATAATTACTGTCGAGTTTGTTGAACTGGGACATCAGTTTCTGGGTTCACCGAGCTCTAGTTAAAACCCCATTTCGCATATTGCAGGTGGATCTATGAGCTTTTTCTTTCATAGGTCTGACAAACCGAGATATTGCTTCTGTTCTCTCAGTTTGCAAGAAGATGTCTCGAAGAAGAAATATTCGAGATGTTCTCGGTTGAAATTTTGGAGTTCATTATGATTTTTAAGCCCCACGCATGTAAGTGAGTCAGTTGTTGGTTTTACAGTGACCGATCAACCAGTTGCCCGGATTAAGTCCTTATGTACGTGTATAGTAATGATCAATGTATTCTTTTTTAAGAAAAAAAGATTAATGCGATTTAACTGTGGATATGATTGGTGCAAGTTTAAATACATATACGCACATATATATATATATATGTATATGTATTTATATGTGTGTGTACATGGTGTGGGTCTTTATTTCCTTTGCCATTTGGTTTGCAAGGTGAATTGACAAGAGGTAGGATGTGGGGTGGCGGAGTCATATAGGCTGCTATGGCTAATATAAATGGCATTGGGCTGTGCGGTTTTCATTTTACTGCTTAATTCAACAACCTTGACAAAAAATGTCAGAAGACAATGGGTATGTGCAGCATTCACGACATTTAACGCCCATTAACTCAATAAAAATGCTACACATACAACACCAAGCATAACACAATGTACAACCATTAATATCAGCAGTCCAAAACCATATTGTTTAATAAAAAAAGTCAAAACTCAAAATCAGACGTGTATCTTCACAATTTTTTCATAGTACTTTATTTCCTTTTGCACGGCGGTCTCCTTTTTATCGTTTAGAAGGTGAAATCAATCTCCAAGTGAAAAAATAATCATTATGAAACTGGTAATCACATTATTTTCACAAATAATGGAAATTTTCATCTATTCTCGTTTTGGCTCGATTACTTGTGTCGTAATCACGTTATACTTCTCTTGAAAATCTTCTGCTAAATCGGCAACCTTATTAAAGATATTGCATATGTTCTCATGCGAAGCGCTTCAATTGACGTTGACAACTTATCGTAGGTAGTCTGAATTTTTGTGTAGACGTTTTTCACATTTTTGTATCATCTTCTCAACATATACTTTTTAGACACTTTCAATTGCCCTTTCATGCCACTATTCATCTATACTCAAAGAAGGGACAATTACAATGTGTTTTATTGGTTTTAACATTAAAATCGACAGTAAATGACATTTGCTTCCGTTTTTCTTTTCTCTTTTTCCAAAGGTAATTTAATGTTTTACCTCATATTTGGACACATCACCACCTTCTTTTCTAATCGAACATCTACACTCAAGTTTCGGGACAAGTTGTTTATGAAACTCTACAATTTTCTTATTCGTGTAAATATTTTAAAATTATTTCTCTAACTCACTTTCAGTTACTAACGAGATGTAAGTGTTTCAACTTTTAACATCTTTTTGTTTTTCACTTTTCATCTTATTCGTCAATGCATTTTTATATTTCTCTGCAAATTGTTTCAAATTCGTATTCGAATGAACGTGACTATCAAAATATGTATTCATACCATCGTTTCTTTGTATGGAGGACATTCCCACCTAAAATACATCTTCGACATAAGCAAACACCCATCGTTTCCTCTCCAAATACAATCCCTCTAACCATGTGTTACTTTGAAACTCGTACTTTTATATACACCCACCCTAGGCATCCTCAAATTGTTCTATTGTCAGTGAATCATAATTTGCCTTACGCACATACCAACATGCAAGTCATCCATTGATTGGTAACTATAGCTTTTGGGGTAATACTTCACATGCATGTCATACAAGTTTGAAATAATCATGAAAATAATTTTGTGTCTTCATGCGAGAGATGAGTCTGCATTCCAATAAAATTGACCAACTACGATGATTCATGCCCACAAATGGAGCAAAATGTATGTCATACTTGTTTAGTAAGTACGTTGTATCAAATACCACAACATCACCAAACTCTTTACAAGCTACTCTACTCTTTGCATCAATTCAGAGTACTTTCCTTACTCAACTATTTTCATTCACATCGTTTGCAAAAATAAGTCTGAATTGTCAATTTTCATTCTCATAAAATAACGATGCATTGCTTTAGCATCCTCATGTGGGTATTTGACCAACCTTATCAGGTCCCATTGTAGGTCTCAAACTTAAAAGGATTCGGTTTGTCCAAGTTAGAACTGTTTCAAAGGCAGAATTTGTGTATACCTGTTGCTATTGTTGCATCTCTGTTGTATCAACCATTGGCCTTCCCATAGGTGGTAAGACACTAGTTATTTCTATACCCTCTGGATTTGGAGAGACATCACATCTCATTACATCAATGAGATCTTGCACGCCTTCTGCTTGAAGATTTGCTAAAGCATGGGTTAACTGCCTTGTCAGGCTTGCTAAGTCCAAACTTTCTAATTGGTTGTTTCTCTGGCCATCGCTATTTTGGCCCGAAGTCTGGCCTTCAAGAACCTTATCTCTGGGTCCATTTCATCATGAACATTGTCCTTATGGCCAATGTTCCCAGGGAGTTCAATCGTTGTCGTATGTTCCTTGGTTGTCTTCTTCCTTAGAGTCATGACTTCTGGTTTAGTATGCCCTTCTACTAACGCCAAAACTTGTTATTCCTAATTTTGTTGCAATTGACGATAAACGAGAAAATAAAACAAACTGACGTAACTATTGGAATGTAATTGGTCGTAAAGTGGATGTATTGTTTAATGTTGTATTTTAGGACTTCACCTAAAAGCACAACAAAACTCAAAATCAATCAAAGGAAGAAATAAATAATTTTTATTAAATCCACTGAAAACTTCGATAGGTTACAAAAGAATGTGAAGTTAAGAAACTACTCCTAGAATAAAGTTAAGACTGCAAAGGGGGTGATTAGTGTGTCAATCTCTAAAAATGAACTATATAAAACGTATTTATACTACGTACAAGATAACTACCCAACAATTTTTGAATTTAAAATTGAATCGAAAAAAAATAAATTCAAAATTAAAATCAAATAACTGTCTAACTGGCTTCATTTGTTTGTTGGACCTCTTGCTTGAAATCTCTTTTTTATCGGGGTTGTGAAGCGTGTTTGGATCAACTTCTTTGGCAGTTGGAGTTCTGTCCATCAAGCTTTTGGTCACGTCGATCATAAGGGTAAATATGGTATAAACAAGAAAGTAGGGACCGGAAACAGTGTGATCGAGAACATAGAGATTGATATAATATGAAGGGGAACATCACATACAAATAATAGCTCGATGTGATGATCAGCACGTTCAAAGATGTTTGACTTGCCTTTATTGATCAAATGATTTGAGATGACATTTAATGTGACATTGTACGTGACCTTATTTTTATTTCCACACTGGTGCATTTTTGTGCATCATCATTCAGCATCGGGTAATGGGTAACGAAGATGAGATTGAAGAACTTCTACATATTACCGACGACACGCCGCCAGTACTAACTTCACCGAGTCCTGGCTCAACTAGTTTAGAGTGCTTTATAAATCTTTTTAAAGGTTATTTGAGAATGTAATTTGTTTTGGATCAAACTCTATTTTCGTAATTCCATTTGATTGTAAACCTTAAATTTTTGCACTTTTATCCATTTTAATAGAAAAAATGTAAGTGAATTTTTAAAAATTATTTTCTTAACGTCTCAAATAATTGAAAGGTTATAAATTGGATTGATAGATATGCTTAAATGGGGTTCCTCTTTCTTTCCCTCTTTTGGTAATAGACCACCAGTTTCTCTTACAAATAGTAGCGTACTTTGTCAATTTCTCACCAATTCAAGCAGAGAAAGCTAAAATCATTTAAGAAAAATCAATAACATTTCAGAAATATTCAAAATAAAAATGATAATCGATGTGTTATCAAAATTATATACGATAACTAGTATGAAACGGTGATTAAAAACCATTTTGAGCAAATATTTATTATTTTATTTCCTATATTTATTTAATTAAATGTTTTTTATTTGTTAATTTTACGTTAAATTCTTATAAATTATTAGTTTGTCTTTACGAGATAAATCTAAAAACTTATAAATTGTAATCAAATTTTAAGAAAATTTATAAAAATAATTCAAAAAGAATAAATATTTTCAAATATTTTTTATATTTTCTGAACTATTAAAGAATTTAGGATAATTCTTTTTTGGAAAATAATGCAACAAAGTGAGTTCGTTAGCAATTTTCTAACCGAAATTAGGGCTCAATCTCTTTCGAAAACTGGCTTTGTCTAAAGAATAACAATATATTTCTTTTGATATACTTCCTCTTTGAATTATTTTCACAATTTTTTAAGATTTTTAATGATATTTATTATTTTTTAAATTTATCTCAACATGACGAATTAATAATTTATAAGAATTTGATAGAAAAATAAAAATATTCAAAAAAATTGTTCGGGCAAATTGGGCTTATGTATATTGCACGTAAAAGGAAAATAGATAAAGGATACGTCTGGCTTTTAGAAAAAAAAAGGGTAAATTACTTCAATAGTTTTTGTAATTTAGACTAAGTGTTACTTTGGTCCCTACTGTTTGAAATAGGTCCATTTTGACCTTCAATTTATATTTCTATTCTAATTACGTCTAACCGATAATGCCCGTTACTTTTTTTTGACGAAAAATTAAATGTTACTGATTTTGAAGGCATTTTAGTAACTTTAGGTATCTCGTCTTCTCTTCTTCTCATCTCTCTCTCTCTCTCTCTCTCTCTCTCACACACACACACACACACAAAGAGGTCCAGAACCAATAACTTTTGAAGGAAATATTTTCTAAATCATGCTCTCGGTTACTCTTCCTGCACCGAACACCTATACCTCCACCATCCTTTCCCACTGCAGAGACTGGCAACAAGGAAAAAACCAGAAGTATTACTTTGACTTGTGAACAGATGGTGTTATTTAGTATTAACAAATTGACATTTACAGTGAAATTCTAACAATAGTACATTCTTCCCCAATGCTAGCTTCTATTACTCTTTCCTTTCCATTAATTTTCCACCTTTGCATTATGACATTCTTTTAAACAGTTTCCCACTAAAGCTTTCTGCAAAAAGTTGCCTGGGTTACTAACGGTTAAACAATGAACAGTCAACCATTAGCCAGTACCCATGTATCCATCTAAATCAACATATAAGTAAGTGGTCGTATCCTCATCTTTAAGATTCAAACTTGGAAGGCTTCACTTAAAAGTTGAAATGAAACAAAATATCAATGGGAACATCACACCACGAAAAATCAAGAGAATCATAGTTTAAGAAGTAGAACTAGAATTTTTATTTCCACAACTAAAACCTTGTACCCAGGCAAATCAAGAATAAATTGGTTTCTGAAATAACTACAACAGCTCTGGTGAAGACAAATTCTTCACTAAGAATTTAGCCGTTCAACTAATTTTACAAGATCAAAAATCAAAGTTTAGCAAATGAAATCAAGTAAACATAGAACGCGAAACAAATTTCCAAACATTTGATCATGAGCTGAATTCAACCATCATACTTCAAATCCACATCCACATCCACATCCACATCCACATCCACATCATCTGGTGTTATCTCCAGTGTACCAAAACCAAACTTAGTGT
>JABCMJ010055898.1:0-10921 GCA_014822125.1 Arbutus unedo
TTAGAGGAAGGCTCATAGCATTTGTAGCCCTTCTGGTAGGAGAGTACCCAATAAAAATGCATTTGTGGGCTTGAGGACCTAACTTGCCACCCGTGGAATGATGGGCATGAACAAAGCACACACACCCAAAAACCCGTGGTGGAAGTGTCATGACACGGAAGCTGCTAGGGAGACACTCTAAAGGAGTTTTGAAGAGGAGAACACTGGATGGTAGACGGTTTATAAGGTAGGTAGCAGTTAAAATGGCTTTGCCCCATAAAAATTTAGGAACATTCATAGTGAATAAAAAAAGCGAACGACCTCAGTAAGATGACGATTTTTTGCGTTCAGCAACTCCATTTTGTTGTAGAGTGTCAACACAAGTTATCTGAAAAAGAATACCATTTTCATCTTGGAAGGCCCGAAAACTCCTATCTATATACTCAGTTCCATTGTCACTACGGAGAATTTTAATCGGCTTATCAAACTGAGTGCGTATCATAGGATGAAAAGATTTAAAACAAGAAAAGACTTTTTCTTTGAACTTAAGTAAATAAACCCAAGTGACATGAGAATAACAGTCAATAAATGTGACAAACCACCGATAACCTTTGAGAGATGGAATAGGGAAAGGACCCCAAATATCAGAATGGATAACCTCAAACGAACAATCACTCCTTTTATTAATAGGTGGATAAAAAGAACATTTATGTTTCCCAAACTCACAAGCGTCATAAAAAAATTGACTCCGAGAACAATTTTTAACTAAATTAGGAAAAAAATTCTCTAAGATTCCAAAAGAGGGATGACCTAATTTACGGTGCCATTGATGTAATATAGAAAGAGCTGAACTCACATCTATTTGCAAAGTTAGATCACATGACATGGGTGAATGAGATGAAGGAGAGGCAGAGTCTAAGAAATAGAGGCCACCATGTGCTTTACTACTGCCAATCACTTTCCCCGTATCCAGTTCCTGAAAAACACAATGAGTAGAGAAAAAAGTCACGGAACAATTTTCAGAACGAGTAAGACTACTAACAGACAAAAGATTAGTGGAAAAATTTGGAATATGTAAAACTGAAGAGAGAAACAAAGAGGGAGAATAACGAACGGATTATTTTCCTGAAATAACAGAGAATGACCCGTTGGCTATTCTGACCTTATCCTTACCAGAATAGGTAGAGTAAGAATCAAATACAGAGGAACAACCTGTCATATGATCGGAAGCACCGGTATCTATAATTTAAGGAAAAGCTGAAGAGGCAATAATTGCACTTGCTGGAATACCTGTGTGAGCAAAATGGGATGAAGCGGAGGCGGCTGTGGAAGCGGAAACTATAGTAGATGGAGAATCAGCCTGAGCCATAAGGCGCCGGAGAGCGTGTATTTCTTCCTGAGAAAAATCACCAACATGATCAGAACACCTGGAACCATGACCACGACTACCAACTCCACTCTCTCGCTCACCAGAGGAGCGACCATGTAATTTCGAACAAAAATTCATAGTTTGGCAGGTATTATGGCAATAATCACATCGGATGGATTCACGATCAATAGACCCACTGGTTTGTCTGGTACTAACCATACTGCAATGCAGAAGATGTATACCCAACAACAAACTGGAAAAAAAAAATAGCGACCCAACAAACTGAGAACACAGACGAAGAACAATAATTTCCAAAAAACAACAGATCGCAACCGGCAGATCGCACCAAAAAAAATAGTAAATACAGTGTAGTAAACAGGGCAGAAACACGCTAGAACGTGTGGAAATAACACTAAAACGTGTTGAAACAGCGCAAAAATGTGCGGAAACAGTGCTGAAACGCGCTGAAACAGCATAGAAACTGCAATAGTGAAGCCTGTGAACAGTGCATGAGTGAACAATGCAGTCCATGAACAGTGTGCACGCGAACAGTACCTCTGATGAACAGTGCACGCAAACAATACCTTCGATGAGCAGTGCCCCCGTGAACAGTGCGCTCGAACAGGCACCGGAAAAAACTGGGCACTAGAAAACTCTGAAAACTGGCGGCTGTCGTTGGCAAAAACTGGGCAACAGCGATATGGTAAAGCGACAATGTTTTAACCACAAAAGAAGAAAAACGAATACAACCACGGCGGCTGGTAAATTCCGGCGATGGTGGTGGTTGTGATGGTTAGGGTTTTTTGTCTCGCTTTGATACCATGTTAAAATTAATAATCCAGAATTCTTTTCTATCCATCAAGCGTACTATTTATACAAGTAAAATAAGTCCTAATTTAACTAGATCTCTAACTAATTTTAATTCTATTTTACATAAAGAAATAATCTTAATCCTAATTTAATTACAGTTCTACATACATAAGACTTTTAACAACGTGTTTGATTGTTCTCTCGTCGGTAATCTTTGAAAGATTTGTGTTTTGTTTGCAGTGAGAAAAAAGAGCTGATATTCAGAAATCAATTCCTTACCATCCTGTTTCCAGTTGACCGATTTGCTGAGATGGGCCCTTGTTCAAGGACTTTTCTCAGTGATACAGGTTTTACATGCATGCAGGTGTTAGATCATATCCATGCATTTTATCAGGTATGTGGAGATGTTTCCTCGTGTCCATTAATATGGACTTGTGATTGAGAAATCATTATCTGTTGTCATATTACCTTTTTATTTCCTTCTTATAAGAGAAAAAAAGTATTGTTACTTGTTTATCCAGAAATTAAACAAGGTATATGATGTCTTCTTGACCTTCCTGCTAGGTTTATTGCCAGGAGTTGTTCACTAAGTTGACACCCCAAGTTTTTTCTTTGTGGAGACTATCCTTAACAAGAGTATTGTCATTATTGAATTTAGTATGTCTTATAGAGAGCAGTTCAGTACCGCACCACCAAACCATTCCAAAATGATGTCTTTACCACTTCCTACAATCCATTTCTAACTCTTTCCCAAGACATCAATAGTAGCAACCACACTTCACCACCGAACCATTCCAAAATGATAGTCATTACTATTTCCGACAATCCATTTCAAACTCTTGCACAAAAACATCATTAGCAGTAACCACACTTCTCCACAAGGAGAAGATTCCCTCTTGGAAGGCCAAATTGTTCATATTATGGTTGGGTAGGTACTTCTTCCGTAAAATTTATATCCATTGTAGGTGTTTAGAGTTATGAGCATTCCAACCAAGTTTTGTAAGGAAAAAAAGATTGTTTTGTCTAGCTTTTTGGAAGCCCAAATTTCTTTCTTTTTATTCCTGCACATAAGGTCCTAATTAATGACGTGGACCCTTTTTTTAGCATTGCTAACCCGCGAATGAAGTTTCTCTTGTGTATACCATATGATCTAGGCATAAGAGAAGTCACAGGTTGGACAAGGGTAACTCTTCCCATAAGAGAGAAGGAATTGATTTTCCAACCAAAAAATCTCTTTTGCATGTTGTCAATAGTATATCTTCGAGAAGAAGGGACACACCTAATAATATTTCATTTGAGGATCGAGGCCAAGCCTCCATTCTAGGTATGTTGGGGGAAACAAGTCTAAAACTAACAAGTTGAAGCATAAAAATTTGTCCTATGATTTCTGTAGTGGGACGAACTGTGTGGGTTTGGGGTTGGATGAAGTGGGCAAAGCTACCAAGACTTTAGGCCAAGTCATCTACATGGGTTGACAATTTGGCAAAAGGAGGAAGGCTCGGAATTAGTGACCCTTGATAGTGGAACGTTTGGTTGCAGTTGGATAGGCGGGTTGGGTTGGATAATGTCCGACCTGATGTGTTCGATGATTGATGTCATAGCTTGACCAGGCACAATTGTTTATGTGGACAGTTGATATCGTCATGCATGACGTCAATTGGAAAACGGTTACAAATGACATCATCAAGGCATCGTCCTAGCAAGTGCTTGCTTGGAGCCTAAGTATAATCTCACTATAATAAGCACAATACAAATCTTAGAAACGTATGCCATTATTACTTGCAATCTATTTCAAATTTTAATCTCTCTGAGTGAAGAATGACTTTTATATCAGAGTGCCTTAAAGGTGGAATAGGATGGGCGACTCTAATTGGTTATTCACCTTGCAATTTCATTTAGGTGAGAGAAGAGATGAATCAACTAGAGGTTCCCTCGGTTAGAGATAGGAGAATGACTAATCCTAACCTTACAATTGGCTACTCCACTGAGAAACTTTCTTTGCTTAATTGAAGAGAAGACTTAACTCTTTATCGCAAGCAGTGGAATACAGACTGCCATAGAATAGAGACTTCCATGACAGTCTCTATTCCACTACTTGTAAGGTATTGTCGTATGGACCTCGAAGGGAGGTGACAACTAGAGAGTACTTCTGACACTTGGAGGAAAGACTAGATAAGAAAGATGAAATCCTTAACTCCGTACGCATGGTGGTTTTACAGTGGTGGGCCTATGTCTAGCGTCAGAATGCACCAGAAGGAAGCCGCAAAGGGGGGAGACAATGAGCATCACTATTGTACCTTGTCCCTAACGCGGAATGAGTAGGAGGCAACCAAAAGAATTTTAGTTAGCTATTGGCTCGAAAACAACAATGAAGTTGTAGTTAGTCGATATGGCATAAAAGGAGGCGAGTCAGGAAGCTCTACAACAGTTCTATCGCTTTGAGAACCTCAACCTGACGGACAATGGATAAGAGCCCTTCAACGGTTGGGTGAGAAAGAGGTAGATATTTGAAGAAATGTCGAGGTGATGACAGTGAACGGCCACATTATCATGAAGAGTATAGGAAAAAACACCCGGGGGCGTAAAAAGTGGATGAGTCGAAGCAACAATTGGCAGAACCATTTCTAACAAGCTTGGTTGAACTTGGAATTGATCCACGAGCAGCTCTCCTCTAAAGTTCATGCTCGAAAAGAATCCAAATTCAACAATGGTAAGGGAAAGTTCCTGTTGCCTTTATCGAAAAACTTGGTGACTATGGTCCAAAAATTTGGCTGGAGCTTGAAGAAAGGAAGGGCTAGGGATTTATCTTCAAAGTTTCAACAAGAAATCCACCCCACACTCACTAAGGGCGATTCTATCGGCACTAGAAAGGTTAGCTACCCACTTGTTCAATTCACTAATAAAAAAGCTTCCCTATGCTTAGAAGAGGGAACCCAAAATCCTAAAAGTAAGAAAGAAAAGTAGATTTGTGTGGGGAGTGATGAATTTTGAGCTTGGAATGCATCGGCATTTATAGGCTCTATACACTATTTTTGAAAGGATTCCCGCTGCAGAGATGAAGTGGAAGTTGCTCAAAATAAAGCAAAATTGACAAATTAGGAAAATCTCGCATCAGGCCCATTGGCGAACCAACAATGGCCTATATTCAGGTTGAGTATCACAATGTCGCAGAGCAGAAGCAATCTAGTCTGTACATGTTACTCGAATAGCCCAAATGTGCACTTTGTGTTTGGTAGTATTTAACCCTTTTTGAGTGTTCTTTTTGAGATACTTTTAGTCAAGTTACATAGGCTTACACACACATAAGAGGGGTTATGATGTCGAGTTAGTTTGTCTTCCAATAGGACGGAATCAACAGCTATAAAATTCCATAATTTTCGAAGTGAGTTCCACAACATTCATGAATTTGAAGAAAAAAGTTTTACAACCACGATCGTCAATCCATTAGTAGCACAAAGAATGTATCAAATGCTGAAAAATAAACTCTTACGCTAAGTGTGAGTCACAACTGTTCTCTGCTAGGACGTTCGTTCACCATGCACGTGCGATCGAATCGGTCAAATCATTGAAGGTTGTTAACCCACTCAAACTCTAATAAGTACGAGCCAAAAATCGACTCCTATACCTTTGGTACATTATCATTTGATGATGTCGTTATACTCTCGTCTAAAGACGCACTCATATTCGAGCTCATCCCATCTGGCCTTGGAGTTCTCTAGTTCAAAACTGCAAGAAGGGTCATTTCTTGTTGGAATGAGTTGTCAATTGCATTTTTGGTCCTTCTCGTCACAAGCACGAAGAAGAGGAAGGAGGTTGACGCGCTTCTCAACCTACGGAAAGAAAAGGCTGAAATGCTTAGACAATATGTGGCTTGGTATTGGGAAATGTGTAATGAGTTGAGGAATGTGATTCCAAGATAGGTATTATTTTGCTCAAAATTGACCTTGATCCTAAGAGCCATATCTTGAAGATTTCATGCTTATTCTCCCTGTCGACATGGACGAGCTAATGAGTCGATTCAAGCTCCAATGCTCGATTGGAGTAAGCAAAGGAGGAGAGGAGACAGGTTGAGAGAATATTATCAGAATAACGAGTTGGAGTTGGGATTGTCGAAAAGAAACCAACACGACTCACATGAGTTCGTAGCAATTACAATAGTGTTTAAAGAACTCCTCTATTAGCTCATTAAGAAGATCCAACATGAGCCAACATGCAGGGGCCGGAGAAGTTGGTAGGGGACCCAAGGTTAAGAACTAGAAATTCAGGTGCTCTTATGATAAAGATCGGGGGGCACGTGGCCACAAGTCATAAGGCCTTCAAGTCTCACTTTGTGGACTTAGTTGCCACCGGTCACTTGAATGAGTTCGTAGACAAAGAGAGAACAAAGCAAGACCACTGAAGCAAGAAAGGGACTAAATTGAATAGGCGAATGAGATTTGTACAATGCATATGTTCGTCTACATTTTGGGAATGCTCTGGAGTGGACGATCTTAGATTGGAATGCTCTGGAGTGGACGATCTTAGATTGGGAATGCTCTGAAGCACTTAGACAACAGAAAATGTCGATCCCTTCAATTGGGCTTCCTAGTGCCGGCTCTTAGTTGTCAACTCCCTTTTTTAGATGGTTGGCTGTGTCAGGATGTGTCTTAGTAATCATCTTCATTTGTAGATGGGCTCCTCTTAAGAATTGGAGGCACTAATTTTACCTCGCACTATTTCTCTGAAGTGGTAACATAAAATTGTAGACCAAAGTGATGTTAGTGTATCTAAAATCATCCGTAACTTCTATGGATAATCAAATTACGACAAAGGTTCAAGCAAGTATCCTAAATTATCAATTAGGCTTTGTCTATGATTTATTAAGCCCATTAGGATGCTTAATTTTCGTTATTTAATATTGTTCTTGTACACAATGATTCTATCCTTCTTGTCTAGCCTCTCCTCTGTGTTTGGTTTACAGTTGCGTGTGGAGCTCTTTTATTGGTCCTTCCAACGATACTGGATCACTCCTACCTCCACCGTCTTCAAAACTGAATAGGCAAATGAGATCCGTACAATTCATGTGTTTAGAGCTTTTCCATATCTCCAACCACCGCCTCAGCATGCTATATTATTGACCTATTGCCTTTTTGTTATGGTGAATGGGTTTCTGAGTTGACGTTGAGGCATTGATTGGCGATCTGTGGGTCGACCCCTGGCATTTTATATGGGTTCCATGAAAATACTAAAAGGTTCTTAAGGAATTTCAACACTTCTTTTTCTTCTTTCTCAGCTAGAGTCGTGCCAAGAAGGAAGTTTCTGTCTGGGTCCTATGGGTTTAGTTCGTCCACTGTTATTTGGTGAGGCTTTGTTTTGATGTCTTTAAACACTAATTGATTGAAGACTTCCACCATTGGTATTTGGTTTTTTTTTTTTCCTCATTTCCTAACATAATTAACATGCACTATTGGGTTGTGGCTTAGAACCCCTCATTGTTCAGATCCCCTTTTGCGTTGGGACTTGATCTTCTAATGATAGGTGAAGGGAATTGCCTTGAAGTCTGAGATACATGCTCTCCCCATGATTATGTTATATTGAGAGAACCCCTCAAGTTTTTTTATTACACACTTACACTCCCAATCTTGACCGGTAGGGGAATTTTCTAAGGGGTAGTTTTCTACTGAATTGAATCTGTAAAGTGGCATCTTTATTTTGGTTAGATCAGACTCCTTCAGCCCAAGCTTCTCAAATGTGTTGTAGTATATCACCTCTGATGAACTACCCGGGTGAATCAAGACTCCCTGACATCGTAACTGTTAATGCGCAATGTGTTGTAGAATATCACCTCTGATGAACTACCCGAGTGAATCAAGACTCCTTGACATCGTAACTGTTAATGCGTAGAGTCAGCACCAACGGGTCGTTTCCACCTCCTCTTTGATTGCTTCTGAGTACAAAATCACCATTTTGTTTGTCTTTTTATTCTGTTTTTTGAACCAATTCCAATGTGCTTACTCCTTGATTTGATTTTTCATTTTGGTAACTTTTCCAAGCTTGGGTGCACCCACGATGACCTGTGCTACTAGAAAAGTCTACTCGGTCTCTTCTTCTTCAACTTTTTCCTTTGCCTTTTTCTCCTTCTCCTGGTCCTTGGGGTCTTAGATGAACGACTTCAAGTACGCTTGTTGGACCATGTCCTCCAAATGATTTTTCAATGAAAAGTACTTTTCGGCCATGTGTCCTTGATCTTTGTTGTAAGAGCAAAATTGATTATTGTTCCTAAGGTTTGGGTTCCTATCATGGGCTTGGCTGATTCGAGGTATGGTTCTTTTATGATTTGGGGTCGGATCTTGTAGTGTGGAACTTTGTTTCCATCCCTACTTTAGCTTCGAATTGCTGAGTTCCTCCTTCCCCTTTTTTGAACTGGTTTGTTTAAGCTTGGCGCTCTTTCTCGCCTCCTTCTTGGGCTTCTCCTCTTTCTTGCCCGCCTCCTCGGCTCAGCATTTCCCTTCTACGTCTGCGAGCTCATCCACCAACTTTATCAAAGCTTTGAGATCTTAGGTTTTTTTCTTGTTGGCTTCTTTCTTAGCTCATTATTGATTGGCACTTTGATTTTGAAGATGCAGATAGCAAACACCTCCATATGGTCCTTAGTTGTAAAAATTCCAATATCGTGCGTAGGTCCTTAGGGATTCATTTTTCCCTATATTCATGACCACCAATCCTTGCATGGTCGTTGGGTCTTCATTCTTGAAAAGAAGTAGGTAGTGAAGCCTGCCTTAAACTTCCTAATGTTGCTGATAGAGCTTGGTTCTAATTGTAGAATCAACGTAGGGCAAGATGAGCTAAGCTTGACGGAAATACCCATCACTGAAGTGGCTTGTCGTGATCAAATAAGATCATAGCTTGGCTGTAAAGCTAAACATGATCATGGTGGTCGCTCGTTCCATCGTAGAGGATGAATGCCGTCATTTTGAATTTGGTCGAGACGATAGCCCGCATGATGTGCTGAGCAAACATGGTGTGTGGTTGCTTATCGTCAAACTGACTTTTCTGCCTCTGAGGGTAAGTTTTCTGTTGAGATCCGTTTTCACCACCCCTCTTCTTCCACCCTTTTCAGATATTAGGTGCACTCTTGGCTTTGAGCCACTGCTTTCTTCATCGCATTCGTAAGACACCATATTTGTTTTTCTGCTACTAACTTTGCCTCGGCTATTCTTTTTGTAGCCTTAGCGTGAATGAGACATTGTTTCTGATGGATAGTGATGCCTTATATAGGTCTCCCTTTCCTTTCATTAACTTGACCGTCTCCTTTCCCGATCAACTTTTTTCCTCTAGTGTTCGGATTCCTTTCTTGTTTAAATTTCCTCCTTAGGCGTTGTATTTTCATCTGCGTTATATTTTCATTTTCTGGTCATCTAGTTGTGCAAATAATTCTTGTTGGCGGATGTCTCACCTTGTACTTTTTCCTTTCCCTAGGTTGGGGTCGATTGATGAATTCCATTGGTTTCCTTTTTGGGGATGTCTTCCTTTTTTTGCTTGGTTCCGCTAATCATGCCTCTGCATTACTAGATTGTTTTGATTGGTGATATTAGTTTCTTTCATGCCAATGAGAGTTAATCATGCTCCCACTTTGGTGCTGGCCAGTTGTGGGAAGTCAATTTCCAACGACTCTACTAGAGCAAACTATGCTCATCACGAGAAAATGAGATCTCAAAATCTTGTAGCAACTCTTCTGTGAAAAAGAAGCAACTAGTAAGAGACATTCTGATCGGCGAATGTTGGCCTGAAGGTCCTCTATGGCTAAGTTATTCTTAGGAAATGTGTTCCGGCGAGTGTAACATGAATTGATGGCACAAAATATGATCAAGAAGTTATGTAAAAGCTGTTTATAAACTCCATTTTGTGCAACCCTTGTTTTGTGAATGATGCCTTACTTGTAGGCTTTGGTTGAGTGTTGATTTGGAATACTCGAGGGCATTTCTTGTTACAACCCTTCTCTTTTACTAGATGATTTGACGTTATAGAATCATTTGCTCGTTTCGTTCCAATGGAAGGTGATTGCCATAGTCCCTGTCTTGGCATAATGCATGTATGAGATGAGCACTGGATGCTCTCGGATTGGGAATGGTCTAAAGCGCTCGGACAATAGAAATTGTAGATCCCCTCAATTGGGCTTCCTAATGCCGGCTCTCAGTTGTCAACTCCCTTTCGTGATGTGTCTTAGTAATCATCTTCATTTCTAGAGGGAGTCCTCTTAAGAATTCGAGGCACCAATTTCAACTCCCACTATTTCCCCAAAGTGATGACATAAAAATGTAGACCAAAGTGATGTTAATGTTTCTAAAATCATCCGTAACCTTTATGGATAATCAAGTTTGGACAAATGCCCAGCCAAATATCCTAAATTATCAATTAGGCTTTGTACATGATTTATTAAGCCCACTAGGACGCTTAATTTTTGGTTTTCAATATTGGTCTTGTACACAATGATTCTATCTTTCTTGTCCAGCCTCTCCTCTGTGTTTGATTTACAGTCACGTGTAGAGCTCTTTTATCGCTCCTACCTCCACCGTCTTCAACCTCTTAAACAAGCATGTTTTTCTCTTTTCCGGCAGTATTGGCTTTGGCTCTGTTCACATTTTAGATGCCAGAGATTGTGAGAGAAGACATCCTTTCAGTCAATGTATTCAGAAGAATTTTTGAATCTCCACCAAAGTTGCCACTTGTGGAGAGAGGTATATTTTCTTTTTTTTTTTTTTTTTTTTGGGAAAAATCAGCTTG
>JABCMJ010055909.1:0-11565 GCA_014822125.1 Arbutus unedo
GATATTGGCGACGAAACAATTCCTCGCCGAATATATTCTATTAGCGACAAAATATTTTGTTGCCAAAGAACATATTAAGCGAGGAAAATTATTTTTTGTCGCTAAGAGTTTTTTGCGTGAAAGTATAAGCGACGAAAAATTTCGTAGCCTAATGAGTTGGCGACAAAATATAATTTTTGCAACAAAATTGTTTCGTTATTACAAACCAATTTTGTTGTAGTGGAAGTTTAACCGGTTGAAACTATCCTTCAACCGATACAAAATCATCTTGCCTTATTCCAGAACTTCACGTTTTACTAGTAAAACCATTTTTTCAACCGACAGAAAAGACTATTGTTATATTGAAATTGTATTTTCAACCTGTAGAAACTTATTGTTAAAAATCTTATTGTCCAAAATCTTGTTTTTCACTTTCAACTGGTAAAAGCACCTTTTCAATTTGTACAAAATCCTTCGATTTCATTTTATATATTTGTTAATGCTTTGAACTTGGAATCTATGATTTGTTGATTCATATACCATGTTTGAATAATTGAATTGACTATGATAGTTTTCTTTGTAAACATTATTGATTTCTATTATTAGGATGAGATGCTGGAACCATGTTGTACATGATATTGAACCTTGTACCATTTATGTTTATATGGTTACTTGCACTTAAAACTTATCATTACAACATTGATATTCAATTTATGATAAAACACTTAGGATTTATGAAATATGATTTGATTTGGACTTAGGGTATTTTGATACACATTTGCACGTTGATGCATGAACATAGTCTTAGGACTTAAACTTTGTGATTGATCTCTCAACAATATGGCTTGTAATTAGGATGTCTTCAGTCGACCTATGATTTGAGTCATATATGGTGTCTTCAGCCGAATTGCGTTTTGAGCTAAGTTGTGTCTCGATCAGTGTCAAGTCTTGAGCCGAGTTATGTCTTGAGCTGAGTTATATTCTTGAGTCATATCGTGTCCGTTCTCATAAAATCTAATTGCAATAGAATAGGAGGTATTTTGAAGTTCGAACACGATGCACAAAAAACATAACATTCGAAAAGCACGATGATTAGGAACATGTGAACGAAAACCAACGATTGAAAATGACAATGATCAGGAACACGACCAAAGAAATTTTCCTAGAGGGTTAATGATTTGCAATTAGTCGAGTGGTCTCTATTGTTGTACCCATTGGTAGGGTACAGAGTTCCCTACTCTCTCCAGAAATCCGACTGCCACATTGAGCAAATACCTTCGGTGACTGAGGCGCTCGCTAATTGACAGTGGTCCTATGTAGGATGGGCCAGCTCTTCTCTTCCAGGGGCATCGTACTAGAGGCGCGATCTTTGTATATATCATTCAAATCATTATTCATTTGCTATCACACACATAAATTAGGTTATAAGCGTAGGATTTGGTTAATAAGTTTTATCGCTCATAACACTATATTTTGCCCTTGACATTTCACGTCAAGTACAGAAAATGAGGGAGAAGATGCAGTGGACCCTGCAATAGAAGACTTCTTGGAGCCCTAGTTCACTTACTATAGGATAGTGTTCTAAAATGCAGTGTAAAACTTTCTATGGAAATTTCATTTTGAGAAGATTTTATTTTGATATTTTGCAATGGAAATATGTATTTTCTTTATTTATGAAATGAAGAAATATTTGAAGTATAATATATTTTATCAACTCCGAAATGCGGTGCAATGCAATAATTTTCACTAATAAGAAGATAAATTTCAAACTTTATTTGTTTTAATGATGTAGATTATCCCATTTAAAGATTCGCGAATCAAATTATTACTCTGTCTCATTTTTTATTTATTTATTGAAGATGTATGAATTGAGCCTTCATATATAGTTCAAATTTCCAACTAAAAACAAATTAATATCAAATTGGAGTAACAATTAGAAGCTTTATTTGAGTTCTAAACTACACAATTGTTTGTTTACTGTATATATTCTTTAATGGTTAAGGTTTTGGGATTCGATGAAGGCAAAAGATATCACACACGAATATACAAGTACATACGAATTGCTTTAAAATTATAGTTTCAAACTCATTTTTATCTATTTCATCTTTAAAAAAATCATAATAATGAATTTTGATTGATTAATTGCATGATGTAACACAATTTTGTTTTTTTATAGTTACCAGGGGCGGAGCTAGGAATGACAAATAGGGGTGGCAAGAATTTGAATAAATCAATCACTAATAATGATTAAAGAAGAAGATTTTGAAGCTTTAACCAAACAAGATATATTGCGAAGTGTCTACAATCGTCCAAAAACCGTTTTTGATCAGAGAGAGGGTGTTTTTCTCTCAAATGAGAGATTTTTAGTTACGAGAAGGGTTTAAGAAGAAATTATAAGGTGTACCATTATTTCTTTGAAAGACACTACTGCTTCATTAATGAATAATTGCCACGTCACTTGCAAAGAACAAGTGGACTAGAATCATTTGCTAAGGGTAAAGCGAAAATCGTCTTTTTTCTCTATAGAAAATTTCATTAAAATGTCCACAAAAACTGATTATTGCATATCTATCAAGAAATGATTTTTTCATGTAAAGATTTCTCATTTTCTGTATCTCATTTGACGATTGAAATCCGTTATTATTATTGTATAGAAGTATGTGCAAAAAATCAAATAGATCAGACATATATGGATTGAAGTCCTTTGGGCCTTAATAGAAAAATAACATACACCAAAGAATTAGTCAGATCATATTTGTTTAAAAATATATATATCATTAAAATCTGACTATTTATTACTGTTAAGATGAATTTAGTTGTTCAAATGAATATCAATGTCCGTTCAATTAATTTTTTTTATATAAACGACATATAAATAAATTCACAATTAGAAGGTTTAAGTTATCTAATGGAACCCTAATCCTGAATCACATGATGAATTAGTGAAACTTGATTTAGAGGTATAACCAGTAATAATTACAACTTGGACTTGGGGGTGGCAAGTGCTTCTTTTTTTTTTTTTATCGTCAAGTGAAGACTAGTAGATCCACTTAGAAAAATAAATAAACAATACTCAAAATACTGTTAGAGAGCCTCATTTGAACTTGAGGTAGCACTTGCCACCCTCCCCCTACAGCTTCGTAACCGATAGTTACTAAATTGTATAAATTCTATTCGGAATTATTTTAAAAGCTGATTTGAAAGAAATCGAAACTGGACTAGTGTGACTTCATAGATTTACTGAGTGTCTTTAGGCACGGATATTCACTAGTATATATATATATATAAAGACAAAAGTCAAGGAAAAAAGGATGGAAAAACGAAGAAAGAAGGTGGGGCACCCTTTTTGTTATGGGCCGGTTGCATTTCTGCTTAACTGTCGTTATCTCTTCCACTTATGTGTTTACATTTTTTAGGTATTATTTAATTGCATTCATTCCAAAAAATTGTGCAGACAAATTTGTCGGTGGGAATTCTTTGACACTTATTAGTTTTGTAGTGTGCCACATGGTTGAGCATCTTCGTCAATTGCTTTTGTTAACGCCCATGAATTAAGAAATAGGATGATTAAATAATAGGGGTACTCAGTCAAAAGTTTATTTGGATGAAATTTTAAAGTATTAAGTTTATTTTAAATTAAATTATGGATGAAAGTTTTTTTAGCGCATAAATTCTAAAAATACTCTTTTAGTAAAATACGCGATAATGTTATTTATTCGTTAAATATCCTTTATAATAAACCGGCGATAACATTATTTGTTTGTTAGATATTATTTTTAGTAAACATGCGATAACATTATCTGTTCGTTAGATATAAAAATAATAATTTTATTAGATAAAATTACTTGTTAGTATTTATCAATTAACATCATTTATTGTTTTCAACAGATATCTTAACAAAAATAATGTTTATTTATTACTTTTCGAAGTAATAATGTTATCAGATAAAATTATCTCTTCGTGTTTAGGGACATATCCGTTTGTAAAAGCATCTCCGGCGTTAAAACTTCTCAAACCATGGACCATGACTCATAAATTAAATTAACATGTTCTTAATGAGTCAAATCAGTCCAAATTTATCCTTTTGACTAATATTCAGCAAATAATAATGTAAGAACATAGATATTTCGGACATATATAGACACAGATGTGTTCAAAACCTTTGGACATATGTGTAAACTCTTAATAATTTATGAACCTTATACATATTTAACAAATCTGTATCTAAATGTGTTGAAAATATATGTGTTTTTAGACCTTTTCATGCCCAAATCCCTTCATGTCATCACATGTGATGCTGAAGTAGATAGGAATTCTCTTCAATTAGTCAGCTCTTCTCCAGTTTATGACAAAAACTGCACCGGTTCAGTTTTTATATTTTCGAGATCATATTGATAATTGAAAGGCTCTATTTGGTTTATGATTTAAATGATTTTTTTATTTTTATTAGTTATTTTTGCTTATTTTTTGTTTTATCTAAATTTTATAATTTTTAGAAGTAATTTTATATTTTTCTGAAATTTATTGTCGACAACTAGTAATCATAAAAAAATTGACGCTAGAAACTAGTCGGTTGTGTACAACTTTGTCGGTAAACAAAGCGAAAAATCTTATCAGGGTTTGACATGTTGCAACACCTCTTGTAAGTACTTTTGTGGAATCAACATCAAAAGTTTTTAAGCTAGGTCAATCATAACGTTTCCTAATATTTTTCTTTTGTTTAGCATAAATCCTATTTTTTTATAACAAATTTAGGCGGTACACGTTATTGATAGAGAGGAAGTAATAAATTAAGATTTATCAAGACTAATGTTACGAGCTTCCAGAATACAACGAGACCTTCATAAAGGATTCAATTCGATAATTTTGATTAGAACTCTATTAATATTAATTAACAAATACGAAATGAAAAATTTAAATTGTGTTATTGGGTTGCCGAAGTTTTCGAATAAAAAAACAAATTATTAAAAAAATTACATAAAAATAACAAATAATTAAACAATAATCTAACAATTACTTCAATCCAATAGAGATGTAAAAAAAAAAAAGTAACAAATTATTGTAAATAATTATCTTGAAATGAATTCTGATCTAATGTGTTATTATTTTTTTTTTTAAAGATAAACGCGATCCACAATCATATTCAGCAATTACCTCAAAAAAAAAAACATCATTTCCAGCAAAAGAGTGACTGACACAATTTTCAGAGAGCAGCTACTCTACAGTTCTAACCTCGAGCTTTGTTATTTTTCTCGAATCTACTTTAATAATTAAAATTGTTCATATTTTAAAACTCACTAAATATATTAAAAATGGTATAATTTATATTAATCGGATAACAATTAATACATAATCCATACACATTCACCATGATAAAAATAAGTTTAATCCAGACAAGAATTCATGATAAATCAGTTTCATAACCATATAATAAAACTCCGATCCACTAGATGTATTATATATATATATATATATATATATAATATGATTAAAGTTTTCAACGGGGCTTAAAATATAAATGAATTCGATTATTGAAGTAGGGCGGCGCACAAATTAAGAACTGCACAAAATATGCCATCTGTCAATCACCGTGTTATATTCGTACTTACTTATAATTATTAGTTTTAATTTGTGCATTCACTAAGAAAATGCAACGGTCTCAAAAATTAGGTTAAGAAAAAAATTTAGATTTAAAATCAATGATAATATAACATTTTACTCCCGTTGTGTATAATGTTGTTCATTTTGATCATCTAAATTCATGAATTTCAGGACAAGCACATTTAATCGTAAAATTTTATTTGATTTTGGTATTCTTACGATTTTAAAAAGTCTTATACAAAGTAAGATTATGATTTATTATAAATAATATTGAACTTACATCTACTAGTGGGACATTTGACCACTCATTCGAACGTCCATTAAAATTCTCCATTTTGAACGCTTAGCCTAACAATTGGCACATAGCTTGGCTGGGTGTCAGAGGTAATGATTCACTTGAATTAATAAGCCCATAAATATACATAAATTATGACCATTAATTTTAAATTCAAAAAATTTTGTTGTTTAATTTTGGAAACCGTAAACGTTTACATATTAAGATCCTGCGAGATTTTGGACCCTTAGGATTGGATGCATATCATTATCCGTTAGGAAACTCGTCTTGGGTTATCCATTTCTATCTTATCTCTTTGTCCAATGAAACTTTCAATCCTTTGATGAACACTCCTTCGCCTTTGTCGGACCTTCTTTGTCACTTTCCATGGCCCTCTGTTCCTGGTCTTATTTTTTCTAACGCGTGATGTTGATATTAATTCTATCATCAAAATCATTAAGAGAGAGAAAATTGAATAAAATAGTTGTTCGCGTTCCTCACAGATAAAAAAAACGAGCCGACCAGTTGATTGTTCAAGTTTGTTTTAAAAATTCGGTAACTTTAGAAGTATGTTCAAGTTTGGTTTTTTTATGAGGCGAGCTGATCGCAAACGAGCTTTCATCGAGCAAATCATGAACTGATCTCAAGTAGCTTAAATTTTTTCCACATTATAAGTTGAACGAGTAGAGTAGCAGTTTGTTCGAGTTTGGTTTGAAAACTTAACAAACTTCAAAATTATATTCAAACTTGATTTGCTTAAATAATAAGGTAATCTTAAACAAGTTTTAACAAGCGAATTTAAATTCGAACAACGTGATTCGTTTATCAGTCCCACCCTCACCTCAAATTTTGCCTACCCAAAGCAAATGCTTATCTGCCTAACTTGGATTTATGTATAAGCGGGACCAGCAGTCCTGCTTTGCCGACTGAAATGGTCTCATTGCTGGTTTGAAATCATAAGTCATTCAATTTTCGTAGAGTTTTTTGCATACATTATCGTTGGAAAAAAAATAAATTCATCAGATATTAATAACAATATGGTTAAACCAAAGTATATTAGAAGTGTATCTTTTAAAGTACACTTGTTGTTTTTATTCAAAACAAATGTGATTTATTCACTGAGTTATTAATATTATTTTTGATGATGGATGATTTTTTTAAATAGGAAGTTAATACATTTGTATGGCTGGACAAATATTATCACAATCTCTTTTTCTTGAACCTAATATTTGTCAGATAAGAAACCGTCAAATAACTCTCCACATCTTGATGGAAAGACACTCTGATATTTAAGTCAGTACTTGAATCATAAATAACTCTCAATATGAAGCCTATAATTGTTGGAACCAATGGCTGTAACATCTACTTTGGAGCTAAACATTAGCAGGTGCCACACGTCGGTTGAGACTGATCCTTGGTGTTTGATAATCTCTTATGTCGGGAGATTAACATTATGCAAAGAATTAGCCAAAGCCATTTTTGAAGTAAAAAAAATTTGACATCAAAGTTAATATTTGAAGAAGGGGATATTGGAGTTTGATACCTGGCCCCACATTGAAAAAATATTGGGTATTAAAAGCAAAATTTTCATAAGGGTTTGGCCCTTAGGGTCATACAACTTTTGCGAGTGGGTGAGCGAGCAAGCACTATATTACCACTTTGACCACACGCATCCGTCGCCGTCCATCCGTCTGGGTCGTGGGCTTTGAGCTTTGTTTCCGGCCCACTTAATCTTTTTGGGCCAAAAAATTAGATTCTAATACCTAGACTTTAATTTTTTGAACCAAACTAGTGCAACCCCGCCAACCGGACCCAACCGACCCAAATTATGCAAACTATTTTCCAAACAATTGCCAGTGAACCCTCCCTTTCTCTTTTGAACTGTTGCGACTAAAACACTTTACTCCGAACAGTCATGTTCAGTGCCTCTATGACTGTTCTGAACAAGCACTTTGAGGCTTCTATAAACATCCCCGACAGCTATTTCATTCATCCAATTTTCGGCAAAGCATGCATTGCACTACTGCATATAGAGAGTCTAGAGAAGTTCTGCACAATTTTCGTTCGTAGTACACAGTGTCAAAGTGCTGCGACATTCATGCGTAAAGATCGTTGTATCTTGAGAGACGGATGTCTAAATTTGTGAGCACCAGTGCGAGTGCATAATCTGATTTGAGGAAACATTGCCGATTACTGGCCTCGATCTTCCTTTGTTTCCTTTGCATTATATCCGTGAATTTTTGTTATTTATTTTATAGTCGACAATTTGGTTTTACTTTCTATAACAACACATTAGTTTATCCCAAAAATTTTCTACAATCTTAACAAGTTTTACACAATCTTAAAGCAGATTACTTAACATACTGTTGTTAGTATTTCGGCAATTTTTAACCACTGTAATATGACCTAATTGAAACTGAAATGTTCGGTGATTTTCACAATCCCAGACAATACTCAGCACACATTAACTTATATCATATATTCCATTTTGTTCCAAAGGGGAAAAAATAAAAATTAATGCTTATATATATGTGTATATGTATGTATATATGTATATATATATATGTATATATACATATATATATATATAGACACACACACACATGTATTGCTAACAACCGCCTTACAATGAGTGATAAATAATATATACATAAAGACAAACAAACACAGATATCAATATACATTTTATGGATATTAATACACAATTTACGAAGATTGATACATTTTTTACACATTATCTACCACTTAATGGAATGTGGTTAGCATAAAAGGTTTGTGTGTGTGTGTGTGTGTCTCTCTCTCTCTCTATATATATATCATGTTGCTTGCTGCTGCTTTATCTATTGAAGTGTGTAAATCTACAAATTGCTCACTGTCCTTACTTGTTTAGTCAGTATAGATTACGCTCTTCCTAATTTTTTAAAGCATTCAATCAGTTGTACTGTATCACGTAGTTTGCAAAATATATGAATTTTTTGTTTTGTTGTTGCATTTTGTCTTATTGTTGCTTGACTTGACTTACCAGATTTCATTAATTGGAGACAAAATTTTAAGAATTACTGTAATTAGTGACGAAAACAAGTTAATTCTCTTTTTTTAAAACAAAGACAAAACAAATTTTTGATTAAGTCATTATCTATTTTGTATCTCGTTGTTTTTAGTGACATGGTTGAAATTGGGAAAGATAAGGATAATGATGCAAATGTGACTCCTTCTAATCCAGTTGTTACTGGTACAGGGTCTGTCGCCCCGATTCCGATGATCTCCGCAGTTCTTGCAAGTCACATGGAAAAATTGGAGAAATTCAACGGCACGGAATTCAAAAGGTGGCAACAGAAAATGTTATTCTATCTTACCACCTTAAATTTGGCTAGGTTTCTCACTAAAGATGCCTTTCTTGCCATGAATGAAGATGAAACTGATCGTCAAGTGGTTGCGGAAGTGTATGCGAGGAAGCATTCGAATTTTCTAACAAGGAATTATAGTCTCAACAGTTTGGACAACATATTGTACAATGTGTATTGTTTAATGCAGACTGCAAAGCAATTGTGGGAATTCCTCGACAAAAAGTACAAAACGGAGGATACAGGCACAAAGAAATTTGTGGTGGGCCGATTTTTCGAGTACTTGATGGTGGATTTAAAGATTGTGATTTCTCAAGTTCAAGAGCTTCAGGTAATTCTACATGAAATTCATACGAAAGGAATGTCACTTAGTGAATCTTTCCAAGTGGCTACTTTTATTGAAAACTTGCTGCCTTCTTGGAAAGACTTCAAAAATTACTTAAAGCATAAATGCAAGAAAATGAAACTTGAGGAATTGATTGTGCAATTGTGAATTGAAAAAGATAATAGGGCTTTCGAGAACAAAACAGGAAATGGAGACTTTCACTTTAAGACAAAAACACATGTGGTGGAGCAAGGACACAAGGACAAGAAACACAAGCATCTCGATCAAAGCTCTAAGGGTGGAAGTGGCAGATTAAAAAAATTCAAAGGCAAATACTACAAGTGCGACAAAGTAAGGCATCGTGCAAAGGATTGTCATACTTGCCAAGACAAAGTGCATGCCAACAAGAAGCCGAGGTATGCATAGGCCAACGTGATGAAAGTGGATGGCTTATCCAATGATGTGTCAGAGATGAATCTATCGATCGTAGTTTCTAAAGTCAATCTAGTTGGATCTAACACCAAAGAGTGGTGGGTGGACATAGGCGCAACCTATCATGTTTGTTCTAACAGGACTCTATTCAACACCTATCAACCAGTAGCTGATGGTGAGCAACTTTACATGGTAGAAGTTCAAAGTCTTTTCTTTTTCCTCAAAACAAATTATCACAATGGATGAGACTTGGATGCCTGAAAAAGGTAAAGTTCATTACAGTATTCAGAAGGATGTGAACACAAAAAGAAAAGAAAAGTTGCGAAAACTTACAAACATATTGAAGACTATGACTGCTTGAGCTAGAGAGGCATTGGTCAGGGACTTTACTTTGTCTATATCTTTAGGCACAAGTAAAGCATTAGAAAAGCATCAGGAGGTCACACAAATTCACACAGAGTCCAAGACTATGATGGGACGGTGTGGACGAGATACTTTCGGGGCCTATACCTCCTCAACAACAGATGAACTTTCGGTTGGTTGCTTGGATGGGTGCCAATTTGACTCTTCTTTGCCTTTTTCTTAGCAGGTGGGTGAGTACCATGGGGAGATGATTCAGTATCAAGGTCAATGGTCAATGGCGATTCTCTAATAGTAGGATGTGGTGGTAATTTTGTCCTGATGTGAAAACCTTTTGGTTTTTCGCTTCTTTCTTCCCTCTCCACCAAGAGTGAGACAAATTCCAAGGTTTAATGGTTTTCCTTCCATGACTTTCCTCTGAATTCGAATACTCTAGGAAAATAGGTCTGGAAGGCACGTCTTCCGCGCAAGGGGAAGAATTTGGTGTGGAGATGGAGGAGGATATGGACTCAATGGTAGAAATTCGGTGTGCCCAATAATGAATCTTGGCTAGCTCTCTAAGGAAAGGTAGTGCAATTGCTTTGGGGACTATCTCAAGGATATTCTCAACAATCACAGAGAGGTCGATAGTACGGCCAAATTATTCCCAGTAGCTCCGGTTGTAATGGAGCAAGACCTTTGAAAATCAGGCTTTGTTGCACTATTTTTCGGTGCCCTTGTAGTTTAAAACGGTATATAAGTGGTCTAGTTTGGCGCCAGCGTCATTCTTTCTTTCATTACAATTGAAAGCTTCCAAGAAAGAGAAAAATGCAACATTTAGACAAAAGTCGAGATGAAAAATCTAAAAGAAATTGAAAGACGGAGTACTAACAAGGTCTCCCAAACCGCTTGCGGATGCTAATATGTTGGTGTTTAGGCTTATTGGGGCTGTGATTGAAATCAATGAGGTATGTCACTATTCCGTCTCAACCCTTACGGACCTTAAGGTAGTACATATCAAAATGGGCCTTGGCCATATCGTAGTTAGATTGGATGTCCTACAAACCTAGTTGGTTCTTAAAATTCTATTCAATTTGACTATGCACATAATAATCCTTAAAGTGTTTATGGATATTTGCATTGGGGTTATGTTGATACCAGATTTTGCCCCACCGCTCAATATTAGGCAAAATAGGATGCCTGATAAAGTCTGAAAGAAGCCAAACGCGTAAAGCGACCGTTTTGCCCTTGAAGGGCCGATTCAGCAAACA
>JABCMJ010055911.1:1628-12218 GCA_014822125.1 Arbutus unedo
AATGCTCTCCGATCCGGGGTGAACAAAAATTAGGGATTGGGTGCGGGTGCGGGTGAAATTCCTGCTAGTGCATTACCAATTATTAGCATAATATTCTTTAAATTTTTAAATATTACTTTTTCTTTTGTTTTTTTTACTACTTTAACGGTGCATTTGAAAAGATTTTTTGAATACATAATGTCACCTTTCAAAGGGTGGAAAAGTAAAATGAAGGGTGAATTCAGAGCAAAATCGGGAAAAATTACGGATATTCATTTGGTTCGGAGATTAATCGATATCCGTTAGATATGGTTACGGTTTACCGATTTTAATCCCTGCGAATATTGAATCTGATACAATTATCGATTAACATTCGAATATCAAATACGAATATCCTAATATGCAATCCGGTCCATTGCCATTCCCACTGGAAATGCTAATTGAAATGGGCTATCTTTTTATTGGGGAAGTTAAGCCACCGCGGCAAATATTTTTGTTGAACAATGACGTGGGAGAAGTGGGAATTTGATTGGGACAAGTATATGAAGAGGACCAAAGCTGGCAAACACCACCAAATTATATTAACTAACTGAAAGGCAGCACTTTAAACGCAGTTTCATCACAAACACTTTATTCCCCGTTCATCATTTTTCCTCTGAGGAAGAGAGTAACAAGAAATCTCCCACATCTTTTGTTCCCATTGTTTTCTTGACTCTTCTCTTCTCCTACGTCTCTCTCTCTCTCTCTCTCTCTCTCTCTCTCTCTCTATATATATATATATACACACACACACCCCTCTCTCTCTATCTTTCTCTCTCTCCTCTGTCAAGCTCGCCAAGAAATTTAGTAGTTATAGTGTTAAGAGGTATAGTTGGAAAATCAAGAAAATGGAAGGAGATTTCCTGGCATTCTTGGCAATGGTGATTGTACAAGTAGGATATGCGGGAATGAATATACTGTCCAAGCTTGCCATGGATTCAGGCATGAACCCAGTTGTCCACGTGGCATACCGGCAATTCTTTGCCACCGTCGTTATAGCCCCCTTCGCCTATTTCTTAGAGAGGTATATACACACTCTTCTGCTCTTATTTTGTGCAAGTAATAATATAGCTGCATATATACATACATATATATATATATATATATATATATATATATATTTGTGTGTGTGTGTGCGTATTATCAGTTGTGATTTTTGTGTGTGTGAGTATATTTGAAGTTTATTATGATGGGCCTTTAGTTTTTACTTTGTGTCTTTTGAAAACATCGATGTTCATTATTTTCAAATTTTCTCGTATTTGTAATATGTATTTTTTAGTTAGGTTTCAATATTATTGTGTTTATGAACTTAACTTCAACTTTTAGATTTACATATACGGATCTATTTTTGTGTGTATGAATTGGACATATTTCTTGAGGCAAATGCAACCTAGACCTAGCTATGCGTACTAATTGGGCTACTCAACCGCACTATTATACCTAGGAGCATTTTAATGGGTTGATCAGCTTATTTTTTTAAGTTTAAGATTATTATTTTGTTTAATAAAGAACTACTACGTCAAACTTTGACATAGTTATTTTAATGGTGCCAAATTAGTTTTACCTTAACTCATTACGACCGATGAATCATGCATTTAATAGAGATTGAACACAAATATAATTATGTTTGAGATATATTAATTATTAGTGGTCATTTTTCGAAACCTAATGCTAAATAACGACTTTGAGTTGAGAGGTATATTTTATAGGTGCCTCGTTTATAAAAAAATCTTTCGATTGCTTGATCTGGATCAAGGTGTATTATATATGGGTTTCAGCTCTAAGTGTTTTTTTTTTTGCAGAGCTTAAGCCAGACAAAAGTGCAACTCTGATGACTGAATGAACCCATTATGAAAATTTGTCAAAATTATTTCTATTGCTTTTGCTAAAATTTGGCACAAATATAATTGCTTTGCTCTCCATTACTTTTGCTTTAAGGGTAAAACAATACTTGTGCCAGAACAACATTAATAAATCAAGGACCAACATTATAAGAAAAATTATAAAACAACACTATTATATATAAATTTTGACGGTAGCATTACCAAATCAACATTCGTGCAAAAAAGTTAAATTGTAATGATTAATTATGTTAATCACTTTTGTCGCCATTAAAAAATGAAAAAAAAATTAAAAGTTCAGTGAATAATTAAGGATTTCAAATAAGTTGAGGTATGAATTAATTAATTCGAAAATTTGATAATAAGTAAGAGAATGTATATGTTTCACACATGGTGTAATTGAAAGAAAGAGCAATAAAATAGGGATTTGGGAGAGTTAACGTAGTGCAGTTTTTTTGTATTGCGCGTATAGTGCAGGTAAAACGACGTAATTTTTTGCCCTCGAAACTATATCATTTTGATTCCATGTATTTTAATAATAATTCGCATAACAAATTAAAACGATATAATTTTAAGGATAAAATAAGTAAAATTACGGTACTTTACTTGTAATATTCTATGCACAATATATACAAAATACACTATTGTTTTCCTGAATCTGTAAAATAGACTAGAGAATTTTGGAAAGAAACATTCCCTGTGTATTGGTTACATTCTTGTTACGTGCAAGATTGTTGTGTCTTATCGTGTGACCAAACTCACGTGCTTTGATCCTTAATTTTGCCCTTTTTTTAAAAATTTCTTCTTAGTATTTTAATGTCTTGATGACGTAACTTATATGGGCATGCGGCTAAAAGAAAATTATTTATTGCTTTCCTTTTCAATTTCGGATTTGAGAATATGTAAGAATTCTCAAAACGATATAATTTTGAGGAAAGACAAGATAAAACTACGTCATTTTACACGGATAGTACATAAAAATATATTACGACTCTCTCAAAACTGATCCTATTCCAACACTTCTAGTTGCTAGCCACGTATTACAAGCGCTTACGAATGACAACAGATAGTCTCTTGAGGACGTCCTTGTCAGGCTTATTAACAATATTGCTAGGGGTCCAAATGTCTAAGTACCGATTAAGTATAAATTACTAGATTAAGTAACCTTGCAGTCGCTTCTCTCACTCTTTCTCTCTGTCTAGACACTCTTTTAAGTTTTAGTTTCAACTGAATAATGCATTTGATTTTTTTCCCCAAACTATTTTATATTAATGTTAATATTTTATTATTATTCTTTGAACTTTTATTAAATTCCTATCAAATATTTTATAAATCTAAAAAGTAAAATATGATTAAAAATAAAAAAAATTATTAAAGAAATCTAAAAAATAATGTCATTGTCTTTTTAGTTAAAGAAATTTGAAAACGATGCTTGACATTCCCACATTGGAACAACATATAATACCACTCCTTCTCATTAAAAAAATTTTGTTTTAAAATTTCAAGTTCGCAGTTAGTCTCAAATTATTTTTTTAAATTAACGGTTAATTTTTTGAAAATAAAGTCCAAAACATCATGATCGAAAGAAGTTCAAATGAGTTGTGTCGATTACTTTTTTTAATGGGGCAGTGAAACATGAGAATTATTTACTTATATATCATTGTCTAGTTCTAAAAAAATTTGAAATATGATAATTAAAGTAATTATGTTGGAGAAAGACTCGGTTGAAACCCACAATCCCTATATGGGTGCAACGGAAATACATACCCCTCTGATTTCAACATACTCCTCAATACACTGAATAATTACTCCCTACAAAGGTCATAGGAGTTTTCTCTTCCTTTTTTTGTTGAAGAAGAAAATGCATTTTCTTTTCTTATTAACTGATAACAGTTTTTTTCTTTGGGTAATTATTGAATTATTGTCCGATTATTTTTTTGTCCTTATTTGAAAATTTTAAATTTTTTTTTGCTTTGGGCCAATTTTTATATGGTTGTTGATTCGTCTCAATAAGAGATTTCAGAAAAATTTAAAATTATGTCCAAAAAATTAAAAAAAATTGAGAGAAGACAAAAATTAAATAAGCCCAAAACAGCATTTGTGTTGACTTATTTTTCGTCTTTAGTTAAATTCTTTTAGCTTTTGAACACAATTTTTTTTATACATTCCTTTTATTAAAACGAACTAATAAATCATAAAAAATAACACAAAAATAAAAAATATAAAAAAAATTGAATAAAAACAAAAAGTATAAGTCCGACCTAATAGAAGAGTGAAATCCACCCGCCTATAAAGAAAGGGAGAAGTGTGAACGCTATCAGATTTCGCTCACTGCATATACTAATATAATAGTGTGTGGAGATGGAGACAATTGATTTGTGGAGTACATAGTTAATAGTAACGGCTTAGAGAGAGAGAGAGAGAGAGAGAAATCCTTTACATGCAATTTACGGTGTCAAAAAATACGGAAACTGCCTGTTGCATGTAGAAGTAGTGGAATTGGATAGTCTACTGTCCCTCAAAGAAGAATTCTGTCACGGCTAGCTCTCTGCTATTGTTTTCCATACTTTAATAAGGGTAATACTTTGATTTTTAGAATTTGTCTGAACACATTGAGCTATGGCACATTGGAATATCTGAGCCCATTTATCAAGATAAATGTACTAATTAACGATCATGAATTAATTGATGCCCAGTCTTTATAATTTGTAACTTCGTTGAAGTTTCCTAGTTAAAAAGTGAGCAGTTCTGCTCATCAAATTAATTTCAGAGCGAGTTTACAAAGAATTTGAAGTTGTAAATTGCTTTAAAAGGGACCGGAAACAATCCAATTTTAGTGTATAAAAGCATTGTAAAACTAATGTTCCCTCCTATGGCAATGGTGATAGGAGGGTATGTGCTTTGGGATGCTTTAAATAGTATTATAAAGCCTTATATTAATTAAAAGTTCTCGTACCACCTAGAATTAGGTGACAGACAAGGCATTTTGAGATTAACTATATCCTTTCATAATATATATATATATATATATGCAACTTCCATGAACAAACTTATTACTATAGTCCATGCATGCCTAAGAAGTAAATAAGCTTGGCTGATATTTCAATTGTTTTATGCAATATTAACGGGATGTTTAGTTTTTGCATGCAAGTTTTTTATATCATATATATATATATATATATATATATATCCGAACCCACATATGGACCCAAAAAATTGATTGTGTGTTTTTTCCCGCTTGCTAAATCTATAAAAAATTTTGAATTGTTGCAGAAAAACAAGGCCTAGGATGACATGGGACATTCTCTTCCATATATTCTTATCTTCAATTTTTGGGTACGTATCTCTCTCTCACTCTCTCTCTCTCTCTCTCTCTCTCTCTCGTGTTACTGCACTGTAATTCAATTTCAGTTTATGGTTTCGAAAAATCAAAGTCCAACCCCCTCAGATCAGTGTCTCACTCGTTTCAAAGCAATTTTAGTTTTTTCAAATTTCTTGTCCATCTAAGCATGAAATTTTTGGGGTTACCAAATGCGAGATTAAGCAGTTTTTGCGGTGGATGAAATTTGCAGGGCAACTATGAATCAGAATCTTTACTTTCTTGGGCTACATAACTCTACACCAACTATTGTATGTGCTATGTCAAATTTGCTGCCGGCATTCACTTTCATACTAGCCGTCTCTTTCGGGTAATTATTTTACATTTCGTTCGGCATTTTACAGGTCTCATTTCGATGAAAAATCATAATTGATATGATGGTTTCACTCATATGGTTCCACATCATCTGTACCTATACCAAGAAATGCACACATGGAGTGTCCACAAACTCGAACAACAGTTGAGAGTTTACATAGTGGATTGGAGAGAAACCTAAACCACCTTATATCTTTAGTTTTTGGGGAGTTAAATTAATCTGACTTATTTCAATGCATAAAGATCATATTGCAGTTTCTATTTTGTTGTTTTGTAGGCTAGAAAGTGTGGGCATCAGGAAGAGAGCAGGGCAAGCCAAGGTTTTGGGGACAGTGGTATGTGTGGGTGGAGCAATGCTGTTGTCATTTTACCATGGAAGTGCTCTCACTGGAGCATCAGGCATCCATTGGAAGTATTCAGACAATTTGGGAAAAGGAAATTCCAGCACCCATGGCACCAACTTCTTCTTTGGGCCTTTTCTTATCATAGGTAGCACCATGTCTTGGGCAATATGGTTCATTATCCAAGTAAGCATTAACTAATATATACCATTTTCTGATTAATGGCTTTTCCAATTTAAGTTTAGATTCGTACGTTTCAACTTATGATTAAAAATTTATTTAATAAGAATTTCAATGCACATCTCAAATTTACTCATATACTTTCACATACTATTTTTTTTGTGCATACTTTTTTACAGACCCTAGATGGTCATTTCAGTAATCTAGTATAATGAGGTAACTAACTTTTGTGCTATGACTATGTTATTAATAAACATAATCATATTCCTAATAAATTATGAGATAATCAAGTGAATAGAAAAAAAAATTATTTCAAAAACAATTGAGTTATTAGAGTCCTAAAGAAACTAACCAGTCCAATCCAATGAAATTATTATTAAGCGCTCCTCACACCCGTTTCGACTTTTGATGATCTCCCCGATATCGTTCTAGCTAGGAGCTGTCCTACATACATCATATTTTCATTAAACACGTGACATATTCATCGGTTTGTATTGATATCCTGATATGTACTAGTATTGATCTAACAGGCGTAATGCTTTGATTAGCTCAGTGTAAGTTTAAATATGTAACTTTGTTTTTTCTTTTTGGTGACTTCAGGCGCGAATGGGTGAGAAGTATGCAGCTCCTTATACTACTTCAGCCTTAATATGTTTGATGGCAAGTGTCCAGTGTGGCATTATAGGGTTCATATCAGAACGTGACCTATCCGCATGGTCACTCAACCCCGGCATCAGGGCTATTTCAAGTCTTTACGCGGTACAATTTGTGGCGTTGCTAGATCTGAATACTGTATCTTTCTTTCTTGTAGTGGGAGATTATATATCAAGAATCATGCCAATTCGAGTTAACATTCTTGTCATCCATCCAAACTGTTGTTTCAGGGGACTGTTTGTACTGCACTAGCATTTTGCCTCATGTCATGGTGTATCCAACGGAAAGGCCCTCTCTACGCCTCTGTGTTCAGTCCATTGTTGCTTGTCGTCGTGGCCATTCTCAGTTGGGCGCTTCTACAAGAGAAATTATACGTTGGAACGTGCGTAACCACATTACTTTAAGTTTTTTGTTTCAGAATTTTTGACATTAATCAACTGATCATATGATTCTAGTACATGATTGATCACTAAAACTTGATGGTGGATGTTTGTATCAGTGTTGTAGGGTCTGCACTGATTGTTTCGGGACTCTATAGTGTTCTTTGGGGAAAGACCAAAGAGAAGGAAATGTCAAACTATATCGGGGATGAGGGAAAAGAGAAGCCACAAGCGAAGGGCAACGAGGAAATGCAGTTTTCCGACCTTTCAAATGGAAATCTTCAGACAAAAACCTATGCAAACAAATTATGGGATGGCAATATTACTGTTTCCTGAAGAAAAATGGATGGCCTTGTAACCATAGCTAGTCTTTCTCTTATACAATCAATTAGTCTTCAGGGAGCCTTAGACTTGTTGGCTTTCAAATTGCTAATTCAAAAGAAAACTTGGGGTAATTTCTTGTTTAACATCGGTGGAGAAATAGGGATGGAGCAGACTGATAAGTAGTATTCATTATTATATATGGAGAAAAATAGTTGTGTTGTTCTATGATTAGGAAGAAATCAACTTATAATTTTCATTTCATTTCTTAATCAAAATTTTAATAAATCCAACTTTATTGTTCTCATTACAACCTCATAAAACTCATAAGATCCATTTGAAGTTCTACAGATCTAAGCATAATCATACATATCACTAGTGAAGTCAAATTAAACAAGACACTTTAAAAGACAACTCCATAAACAGATCAACCTAACACACATTTAAACCACCCTTGATGATTGAAGCCAATTCATTTGTTGACAAACTGCCCTTGGCCAAGATTGGACCAACCCTTGAAGAACTTCTACAAAATCAAGAAATGTGCAACACTTGCGTTATAACTCAAATATCTCATTTTGGCATTCATGCCAGAAGCCATACAAATTGTAGAAATTCCTACGAAATAAAAAACCACAAACTATTGGCACCTCTAAAAAAGGATGTTAATTCCATAACTTATAATGCGGCAATTTTGTGTAACTTGTGGTTTATTGCAATTGAACTCTAAAATTAGTTAGGGTTTTGATTCACTTGAATTGGAAATTAGTTAGAATTGAGATTCAATAGAAATTCATATTTAGGTTGTATTGAGGAAGTCCAATTAAGTTTATCTTGATCTCTCAACAATTTGACCAAGTTCAGTGGAATTGGAAAGGCCGCTCGAGCGAGGAAAAGAAGGGCTTGAAGTTCTATCATAGGCATTGCAACAAATACTGTGAGTAGTGTGGAGCTTTTTAATCAACAAAGCGATTTCACTTGCAAGTCCAAGATTCAAACAAGATTTTTGGTACCTTATCCTGCAACCTCAATTAAGGGTTAGTGTTACACTGGCCAAAGTTGCTCCAGGAAGCACTTCGATGCCTAAGTCAATACTTGTAAAATAAGATAAAAAGTACTGAGATAGGTTTACAGGATGAAGCGTGCCTTATTCTCCTAAGTATTGTACCTAATATACTGCTCTTAGCTTGAGCATCAAGCCTAGATTGTCATGTGCGGAGCACATTCCCTAATAATAGCAACTCATAACAGAATTCAGCTATATGACATCTCCAAATGGCATGATGAATAACAACTCACGCTTCACATGCTTATCTACCTGAGCGCCAAGTGAAGTTCCTGAATTGATGCGACGCGACCTCAGGCCAGACCTATAAAGTGCCCTTCACTGGTAGGGAGACACTATGTGTCTTGGGCCTGGTTTGGGCTCGATCCAACATTGTACTATTGATTAAAGCTTGACCCGGCTCAGATCCACTAGCCCCCCCCCCCCCCCCCCATATTTGGGCTATAAACCGTGAGCCTGGTCTGAGCTCGGCCCAGCTTATTGACGGTGATGGCTTTGGGCTTAACCTGGATATGATACTACCAACTCAGCCGTGCTCATTGAGTGTCCCGATCCAGTCCTCTACAATAGCCCCTCAAATCTTCATTTGTTCGACAGAACCAGATGGGGAGTTGATTTCTCCAAATTGATTGACTACGTATTTGTTGAACTAGTGGTTGAAGGGTGAGATGATGGTGCCACCCGCACAGGTGAGCTCATCTCCCCTATGAGGTAGGATGACACGTGTCGATTATTTGCCCAATTAGTGTCAATCGAAAGGACATGTCGCATGTCTTCAACCTGTTAGTGCACGTGAATTATTGGTTGGGGTATCACATCTCCTCGATTTTTGCACCAAATATTTCAAATTTGACGATTGTTTTTTTTCAAATTCCCTCCATCCTTCATGTATAAGAAGAGTTGTCCAAAACACAATTTTGCCACTCTTTCTTTTTTTTCCCCTTGCACTCTTTGTGATTTTGTGCTTTCAGACATCCCAAAAGCCCCCAGAAATCTTCTTTGAAGCCTCGACCGCTCTTCAGCGACGTCAACCCTTCTCACTCTTAGAATTTCTCCAGGTTAGTGGATTTTTACTACTCATTGCTCATTCGGCCACTATTTGCATGTTTGGTAGTTGTGAAACTGCATTCATTTTCCAATTGAATCTCTAGTGGGTTTCCACTGAGACCCATTGGCTTTGAGGAACTATTTCCAGAAGCAATACACACAACACATTCATTGCTTTTATGAGAGTGTTGCATTGATTAGACCTGACTTTAGGCATATCTCCTTGATAGGTATCAAAGAATGTCTCTTGGCAAATATGAGGCCATATTTTGTAATGAGGATTTGATTAGGGCATTCAGAGAGGACTATAGAATACCTGATGCAACTAAGGCTCCTTCCTCCTGGGGTAGCGCCAACCCCAAAGAACGACATAATCCACCTTCCTATGATTGCTATTACCAAATGAGGTGTTCAGTTTCTTTTATCCTTTCCTGCGTTGATTTTTCTACGCACTTGGCTTGACCCCATCCTACGTTTCTGTAAATATTTTTAGGATCTTGAACAACATTCTTAAGCTCATAGAGTCCCATGACCTTGATTTCGAATTTGAGGACATCTTTGGAGCGTATACATTAAAGAAGAACATGAAATCTGATAGTCATTATTAGTAGTGTCTTTCGGGCCAAGAACATATTCTGAATCTTCTTCTTGACTCAGACAAATACGACGACGACTTTCTCTCTATAAAGGGAAATTTTGAGTTTGGTGTTAATATTCCACGTTCCAAGAGAGAGAGGGGAATTCTAGTTGCCATATTTAATTTTCAACTTTCTGCTTGGACCGTTGAATCTTGTCAAGCCCACAAATTTAACATAATTAAAACACGAAATTTTAATTAGAATCCTCACAAGTGACTCTAATTACCCCAAAAATTATGGGTCGAGAACCCAAAACGTTCCAAGTATTACCGGTTTACAAAGTCACTTCACAGATACATTGAAACCAAAATATTTAAATTCAGAATTTAGTTAAGATACATCTTTTTCAAAAATGGATAAAAAGATGTAAGATAACTCCACGGATGCGACTCAAGGGATGCCATGCAAAA
>JABCMJ010055928.1:0-13836 GCA_014822125.1 Arbutus unedo
ATATATATATATATATATATATATATATACGCCATTATTTTTGCTTCAGGAGATGCACGCTAGCTCTTTCTTATATTGTCGATTTGTCTAACCTCTTTCTCCGTCGCTTTACCATCGATTGAAATCTGGGTTATTCAAGTTCTATAGTCAATTCACCGTTGCTTCATTGTCAATTCGTCTAACTTCCAGTCCCCATCGCTTGACCGTCTTTTCTCTATCGCTTCACCATCCGTCGAACTTAGAGTCTCTCAAGTTTTACATTGGTTGTTCATGGCCAACCCAAACGACAATTAACCGATCAACGTATAGATTCTAACCTTTTTAGTTCGATTCTGATGGTCTTGTTTCCTGGTTGACCGTAGATTGAAGTTAGGTTTTGGTATTGTTCTGATATTTGGTTTGTCTATGTACAGTACCTTGATTGGTACTCGTACTTTATTTTGGGTTTGATTTGCTGGTGACTGGTATTTGGTTGGTTGTTCTAATATTGGTATTTCGCTATTGTTCTGAATTTAGTAGCCTGTTTTGATTATTGCTGATTTATTTTTGAATTTGTCCGCAACTGATATTTGTCATTTCTGAATTTGTTCGTGATTGATGTTCTAAATCTATTCGTGACTGAATTTAGAATCTCGATTGTTGCTTATTGTTTATGTACAATACCTGGACTTTGGTTCATCCGTTATGGTTCATTAGTGTTTGTTGTTGGTTCGTCTATGTGTAGTACCTCGATTGCTTGTTCTGTAGATTTTTCATAGCTTATTGTGCAGTTGTTTATTATGTATGTTGCACATGATAGGATGGCAAGATTAGATAAACGACTAGCACGAAAAAACTAACTACTTCGGATATTGATTGCAATTCAATTAGTGATGTTTGTGGTTACAATTGTGTGCCGAATTTACAAAATTGTTGAATTTTATCACTGCCGAAATGAAAGAAATGCATGCCTTATTACGATGGAACCAAACATTTATCAAAACCAACTAAATTTTCTTAATAGGCTAGTTTGCAGTAGCGACGAAGATTGCCATGAGTAATTGAGGGTAAATAGACGTACCTTTTTTAGGTTATATTTCCTAATTCGTAGTGTTGGCCTAGGCGACTCTAAAACTGTAATGTTGGAGGAGAAGGTTGACATTTTTTGTGGGTTATCTCTCTCCATACAAAGAATAGGAGAACCAAATTCATATTTATGCGGTTGGGGCATACTATTAGCATTTGCTTCAATGTAGTTCCAACGACGCTCCGAAGACTACATAATGTGTTGTATGCAAGGCCGATCCTAATACTAGTCGATGTTGGTGATGATAGATGGAGTTGATTTTAGGTAAATAATATCACAACAATACAACGATTCAAGGCTTGCGCGGTCATCATGCAAGCCAAGAAAAGAGTTGACAATTTCCTCATTCCTGACAAAGATAAGCAATAATGGATCTAAGCCTTGCTCGATGGACATACATGCTAATTGAACTTGTGCTGACTATTATCTTTTCAATTTATGTATCCCATAATTTCGATACTATTATCTTTTGTTCTTATTTTGTGCATTTCGAATCTCATATGGGCTAATTTTTGTGAAGACTAGGATGGAACATCCACATGGTAGACAAGCTACAATGGTTGAGGGTTGCATGAGCCCAACTGTGTTACACAATCTTGCACGATTGTGGTATTTTTTTATGATCATGAGGTATTTTAACTTGCAACGTTTTTTCCCGCCTTATTTATCTGGTATTTCTCTAATAAAATAGTGCATTCCGTTGAGGTTAAAAACACTATATTTATGTTCAAATATTGTGGTTAAAAGACCAATAATTCATTTTAAAATTTTGTGCTATATTCACAATTTAAAAAAACTAAGAGAAAAAGTAATGGCATGTTATTATAAATAAAATAAATTATTAAATAACAATGTAAAAAAATAGTAATACGACTACCATATCAACAAATTACATTTATATACATTTTGTGGGCATACAAATCATTTTTGTTAATAAAATTGGACAAAATGGTGTAATAATCCAATTTTGAATTATAAATAAAATAAATTATTGAATAACAATGTAAAAAAATAGTAATACGACTACCATATCAACTAATTACATTTATATACATTTTGTGGGCATACAAATCATTGTTAATAAAATTGGACAAAATGGTGTAATAATCCAATTTTGACTTAACACATATTCTAATCCATTCATATAAGACCTCAATCAAATTATGTCTTAAATACTCACTCATGTCTTATTACAAAACTCAACTAAACACCTTTTGAAATAACACCTCTATTTACTCACTCTTCTCATTTACCACCCCCCAAATTTAGTATCTCTACCAAACAGGCCGTTGCACAATTGTGGAAGTAAATTCATATTAAAATGTTAGAATTTTGAGGAGATACAGAAACGAAATCCGATCGTTTAAGAATTAATATTGATTCATTCATCATTGAAACAAGTATTTATTTATTTTTTCGATCATATTGAAAAAAAGTATCAAGGACATCCGTAATATTAGGACAATGCAATGTCTCAAATTTTGAACACGTTAATAAAAGAAATTTCAAAACAATTCTCATTTCATAATAAAAGAGAGTACAAGTTTGATTGGCACAACAAATGGAGTCTAAATTTTAACTTGACAAAACGCGGAATACATTCTAAATACTATTTAAAAAGTATGTAAGTAAGTTGAGATTTGATGAAGTTCTTCATCCCGAGCATTATTGTCGGTCAGATGTCCCAAGCCTTTAGTTCCACCTTGAGTACCTAGTGTGAAATGTTAGAAGCAAATGTAACACCATGAGTGATAAGACTTAATAAACTATCATATCTTTATGTCCCAATTTACGTGTATGACAATAATGAATAGTGTATAATTATATTCAAAATAGTAACACGCAAGTGCGATAATTAAAAGATGTCAATAATAAAGACAAATTGTACTACCATGAGTTCAAGTGAAATTTCCAAGTCAAAACGTAACCCACTAAGTCATTTAGTCTCGAATGTGCTAAGTATCACAACACTGAATTCAAAACATGTCAGAACACATCATAGCCATGATTGGGGCACCGACGAACCTATCATAGCCATGACTGGGGCACCGATAGCATAACTCAACAACCGTAATAATTCTCACATCATAAAACACCACTGATCATGATAATTGTCACGTCATGGCAAGCACCAAAGATTTTTGTATTTATGATGTTCCTATCCGATAACGATCCCGATCAATATGGTAACCTTGTTTCTAACCACTATCATTCACGACCATTTGCTCGCAATCATTATGTTTTTCATACATCATGCCAACACCAAGGTACTTTTTAACGACTAAATTTTATTGAAAATGACACGTACGGCTAAAGAACATAATTCGGCTCAATACATAACTTTACGCAATGCATGACATGACTAACAACACAACTCAACTAAATATGCAATTCGGTTAAAGACACCTCATGATTCAAGTCATAGCTCAACTAAAGTCACATCACAATTAATGACATCCATAAATGCATTTTGAAATAAGTGATAATTACCACGTTAATATCACTAGGGATTTATCCACAAAATTCAAGTCTTAACAGGCAGATAATTTATGATAACCAAGTCTTATCATGACTATATTCTCATGTACTAATGTTTGAGTGTGTATTAGGGATCCTAAATCTAAGTATATCCATTATTCATAAATCCTAATGTTTCAGCATAATCAAATAACAGTATGAGAATAATAAATTGAAGTGTGAATGAGTATGTAAACATGATGAAAAGTTATATGGTGTTTCCTGGCAAGACTTAGATTGGGACAAGATTCATAATAATCTAGCACATTAATTTCGTGTACAAATCATGCCTTAGAATACGATCATATGATTGATGATATTGAATTTCATAAGTTGTGAACATAATAAACATCGCACTAAATGATCATAGCATGGGGTAAGATGATATTTATATAAATTGAGAGATTGGTGAGCGAATAGCCTAAGTTGAGGTCGATAGGTAATTAGTATAATATGCAGGGGTCAATTTATAATCATCATGCGATAGGGAAAAATGTGTAGTTACTATAATTCAAGAGTTAGAGGTAAATGTGTAATTAATATAAGTAAATGTGTAACAACATAGTCTCATATTAAGTGTGTATTTACCAATAAGTAGGGGTAAGATTATAATTAAATAATGTTGCATCTTCTCCACCCCAATCCTAAATCATGGGACAAGCTATTCTATTATGGTTTATGGTTTCTCTTAGTTCTATAGTTTATCCTAGAGAAATATCGAGATTCAAGAAATAATAAATGATCTTATCAATACACAAATGTATAATAATATCCAAATCTACCACCACTTCTACCATTCATTTTTGTAGGCACTCCACCACCTCTTCCATTCACTGTCGTCGCTAAGCCTGTGTTTGAGAATTTTTAAAACATGACTCTGTTATTTTACTAATATTTGTTAAAGAAACTAACTGTAACTACCAAACATGGATGAATAATTAACATTGTGACCTTTAAGAACTCGACGGATGAAGTTAGAAATTAAAAAAACGAGATTGAATTTGGAAATTGTGTCATACCCTAAGGTTTAAAAATATAATTTTTTTTTCTAAAAAAAATTAGAATCAAATTACCTCAATTAATTTTTTAATTTGTGAAAATATTTAAAAAAAATTATACGCAGAAATATTTAATTTATTATTTAGAAATTACATTAACTTTTAAATGGTGGACCTTAGAGTGGAGGGAGTAGTACAATATGGGTATTGGCATTTTTCTGGTAATTAAAAAAAAAAAAGAGAAAATGAATGAGACTGGTATCTACCCAGTCTACATACACGGACAATGATACATACAGACGGTTGTAGACGGCCGTTGTCGTCTAGGTCCTAGGAGACCAACCAATTGTTCGGGGGGAGAGAGAGAAAATATCATGAACCGGATACCTAAAAAAGCCGGTTTCCACTGGGCCCGGACCAAATGTTTCCTCTTAAAATGGGCCTGAATTGTTCCTTCACACGTCCCATCTCCCTCTCTCTCTCTCTCTCTCTCTGTATCTATCTGTCTCTCTATCTCTGTTTCTATCTCCCTACAATGGCACCGGACAGTTGGCGATAATGCAACTGTCGTTTCAAGCCCCTCTATCTCTCTCTCTCTCTCTCTCACTCACACTCTCTATAAATCTTCGATTCATCTTCTCCGCTCGCCGGCAATATTACCGGTGACTTCTAGTATACTTCTATATAAACGGAGCTCATCGAAGTTCTGGCTTTCTCTCTCTTCACCTTCTCAATCCTTGATTCTTCAGTTTCCGGAATTTTAGTTCGATCATTTGTTTGTTCTGCGTCGGTCGTCTCGGTTTCCCGGAACTTCTGATCCAACCGATTGTTGTCGAAGTTCGATTTGATGAGTTACTTTAATGACAACTGTTAATTGGTGATCGTATGCTGAATAGAAACTACTCCGAAGCTCAATCGTATAGAGTAATCTATATCTATATCTATATATACATATAGAATTGGAGTGAGAGAGACATGTTGGATCTCAATCTGAACGTTGTTTACAATGAAGACTCGATGACGATTACAGATACGTTTCCAGAAGGCTGGGGGGGCCAAATGGACGAGTCAGGGACTTCGAACTCGTCACTAATGAACGCCGATGTTTCTAGCAGCGTCGGCGACGACGAGTCGTGCTCGACGCGTGCTCCCGGTGGAGGAGACATCTTCGCTTTCAATTTCGATATCCTAAAGGTCGGCGGCGAGCTCAACAACAATCGGACGACTCGGTCTGAGTTTGTGACTCGGCAACTGTTTCCTGTGACCGGGGACGGCGAGTTAACTCCGGGGCAGAGTTCGGCATCGTTGGTGCTGCCTAACTGGGTAGATCTCTCGTTTGATCAAGGTATCCGTAGTGGAATACAGGAGGTAAGAGCAGTGGAGAAACAGCAGGTGAAGAAGAGTAGACGGGGACCGAGGTCTAGGAGCTCACAGTACAGAGGAGTCACTTTCTACAGAAGGACTGGAAGATGGGAATCTCATATATGGTTTGGCATATTGAATTTTTTTATATCTTCTGATTGTGGTAATACTTGAAATTTTGTTCGTGAGTCGTTTATGCCTATGCTGCTTCTGTGCAGGGACTGCGGGAAACAAGTATATTTGGGTATGAATGTGATTGCATGCTTATTTGTGTCATTGCTTTTCAATGGTTATGACATCTCCAATCATTTACGAAATCTCTCAACGTATTTAGAGGGTGATTAAAGAAGGGCAAAAGTTGGGCCAATCCGTTCGTCAATGTTGTATCAAATCTAGGAGATCTCATTAATTTTATCAAATCAAGGATGAACCATAACCTTCACCAATTTTGCCATTGTCACTTCTCTAGAATTTGAAATTTTATAGGAGTAAGGATTGAATACAGTTTTATTTCATGAAAAAATGTGGTTTGGGGTTTTGTGGAGAATTTTTCATGGAAGGTAGTAAGGATTTGAGTGCTGGATGTCAAAAAATCTACTCTATTTTGTTGAAAACATTAAGGATTGGAGATGATCTTTGGAGCAAGAATTAAATAGTTCTTTTTCTGTTTGCGGTAGCTTGTGATGGATTTTGATGAATTTTGATTTGGATATTGTAGGTGGATTTGATACTGCTCATGCTGCAGCTAGGTAATGACTGGTCCATCGTCAGGATTGATGTTATGTTGTTTCAGCTTATTTTTAAGCTGCCTTGACTAATCCGGAGCTATTCTGGTATCAGAGCCTATGATCGAGCTGCAATCAAGTTTCGCGGTGTCGATGCCGACATAAATTTTAATCTTGTTGATTATGAAGAGGATCTGAAACAGGTTGGGAAATGCTTGTATTCTTGTTTCGATAGATATGAATTCAATCACTGAAACCCTAGAAAATGCACATGTTTTCTGTGGCACATTTGATATGTTGTTTTGACTACTGATGCCGAATAGTTCTAAGCTTATTTGTAATATCTGCAGATGAAGAATCTAACGAAAGAAGAATTTGTGCACATACTCCGCCGCCAGAGCACTGGTTTCTCGCGGGGGAGCTCTAAATATAGGGGGGTGACTCTTCACAAATGTGGCCGATGGGAAGCTCGAATGGGGCAGTTCCTTGGCAAAAAGTGAGGAACCACACCATTAGATTTGATTTCTACATTGGTTTTTATATTAGGAGTAGTTATTCAAAACAAACAGTGTCAATATGCTCATTAGCTTGAACTGACGATTGGATCAGAAATCCTTAATGGGATTTCTTTTGCTTATCTAAGATGCCTACTTATCAGAGTAAATACATCATCACTTTTGTTTGAGTAATAAATTATTCAATCTAAGATGCCAATTCAAAAATAGAAATGCTTGGGAACTAATTTTGCATTCGCACTGATGGTGGTTGCGGTGCAGGTATATATATCTCGGGCTATTCGACAATGAAGAAGAAGCTGCAAGGTATTTATAACCGTGGATTTCAACCTCCATGATACTGAATATATTAGAATTCTTACAGTGTCATCCAACATACATCTCCCTTTTGATTTTCTGGAAATTAGGGCATACGACAAAGCAGCTATCAAATGTAATGGAAGAGAAGCAGTCACCAACTTTGAGCCAAATACATACGAAGGGGAGGTAATCTGTGAGACCAATGATCAAGGTAATTTTGTGCGACTTATTTCCAAATTGCCTTCTATTTTCCAATTGTACAGTTAACTCCCTTGTGCTTATGTATTAGGATGTTTTCTATTCAGGTAGCAACCACGATCTTGATCTGAACTTGGGAATTTCCACCCCTTTTGACATAGATGGTTCAAAGGATAATGGAAGTTTGGGATATCCGCAGTTTCACCCTTCCGATGTTCACAATGCAAGGAGATCAAATGTAATACTTACAACCGTACTTCCTGAGTTCCCCTTTTCTGGCAATTGTTGTTGTCCCACAAAGCTCCATCTCGATATTTTTCTGTTCTTACTTGACTACAGAAACTACTAGTTAGGCTTATTTATCCTCCAACTACAGAATTTATTGCCCAAGGTGAAGGGGAGAGAAATAAATATCAAAAGTCTAGTTGATGTTCTCGTTACTTTACCTATATTATGGTCCTTTCTATGCGATAAAATACCGAGGCAGGTGATTATAATTTTGAAGCTCTTAATAGTCAATTCCTCTAATTTGAGCATCCTGCTATATTACAGATGAAGAACCCTGCAACGACTACAGTTGGAGGGCATCAAACCCTTCAAGGACTACCAATTACCATGGATCACCCTCCATGGACTGGTGGATATCCAAACTTCTTTCCCAATTATGAGGTAATCTTTATTACCTTCGTTCCTGAACTGTGATATCTTGTATTTTATAAGAAATAATAAAGGAGAGTATAATACGTTTTTGGATTCAGACATCATACTAGCTGAGCAGCAGGTGTCTGATTACCTTCGTTCATGCGCTAATGGTTTTTCTACTAGTTCACTAATTTGGCAAAAGAAGAATCTATGGTTTCCAATTTCAGCAGTTCATACGATCATTTAGTTGGGCATTGTGGTCGGGAAATTGTTCAGCAATGAACTTGTGTTTGTTAAGGAGTACACTACTGCATTGCTGTAGGTGCGCAAAAGACTGTTGATTGTCATTATATAAGCAGAACTTCTATAGAGGCCTTGTGGAGGAGTAAAAGTAGATGGGAAAAAAATACCGGGTGCTGTTACAGAATTAAAGGAACTGACTTGTTTTTTAACTCCCAATTTTCACAAAGAGAACTCATCTAAGATGGTGTGTAAGTGATTCTGTTTGAAATAGAGGACCAAAGGTAGCAAGTACATCACTCTATTGGGGAATTCTATGATTATGTTTGTATAGCATCACATTACTGAAGTAAATATTTGCTCGCAAAAGCTTCATGTTGGAATCATCGCAACTCACAAGTTTTTCTGTTTGGCAGGAAAGAGTTGCAACAAAAGGACTTGAAGGGGGTTCTTCATCACAAGGATCACCAAACTGGGTGTGGCAAATGCATACTGCAGCATCATCAGGATTCTCATCTGCGGCTACTTCTGCTTTCTCTGCTTCTCCTCATCCATCAAAACTTCCCAATCCTCCGACCCCACTCAATCTTGGGTTTTCTTCGTCTACCATGGCAAGCAGCAACTGCTACCAAACCAGGCCGCTGCTATCAACACCGCAGTAGTCTTCTCTTCTACATTAAAGGTGGATATGCAGGCATAACAGGCTCTTTTATTTAGTTTTGTGCTGCAAACATTGATTGATGTATGATACAAGACCTGGCTTCTGACCTTGGTAAAATCATCACCATACTAGTAATTCTTTTCTAGGGTTGATAAATTGCTAATTCCTTAGCCTATTAGGATAGTCCAATAGTTTAAGGTTGTCACCGAGATCAGGAACAAGGCAAGCTGACCAGTCTTTTTACCACGTTCAAGGCTCAATTAGTCTCTGGATTTTGAATGTTGGTTTTCCGGCCCTAACTTCATCGTGTTGGAGTGGGTCCCATATGCCCTTACTATGGCTCTCGGGTTCCACAAAAAAGGGGGATGCTAATTCCTTTTGTCTATGGGGCATTACATGTTGGTATGTTTGATTTTGAGCTTTTGTGTTTATCGTTCAGCCTTTGTTTCCAAGCTTAGCTTTATCTGAAGTACTTTGCCCGTCAAGGCAGGAAAAATGTATTCCTCGAGGATTTCCATCTATGATCCATCAACCCAGATGTTGATTTCACAAACTGGTGGGACAATAGTATCCGCTATTGTGTTTCTTTACTTGAAAGGAACAAGGAACAAAGAGATGCCACCTAGGAAAATGTATTGTCTGTTGTGACAAAATTGCAGCTGTTTATGGAAATTTGCTACGGTGTTTTTTACATGCAATTATTTTAAAGCGAAGAAGTCTTGTGATTTTGTGTCTCAGGGCATACCCGGATAATTATTGGGTATATGTTGCCCTCGTCTTCCGCATATAATGTTTGTAACCGGAAGTGGAGTAGTCTCAAGAGAGTGACTAATGTGGACTTGGGATCCTGTTGTATATAACGTGTTGCATGTTAAAATAATGTTTTGGCGCGTAAAAAATTATTCAAAAATTTGGACAGTGTTCGTGCAGGTTTTTACGCACTAAAATGATATTATTTTGATGTATAAAGTATTCTGTTGTGCGTTCTACACAGTAAGATCTTTCATTCCAACTAATGCAGTATTATTATTTATCGGTCCACCCATTAATGTTTGAACTCATATAACCTTTGGAAATCACAGGCCCTCAAATAGGGCACATAGTAGCCGGATCTCATTCTTGATATTCGTGCCCTAAATTTTGTCTCTATTGCCTAATTTGTACTTGTTCTTAGTCTCTCGCTATTTAAAAATCTAGGGGTATAGAAACCCACAGCAGGATGCAGAAGGGAGAGCAGAGAGCACGAATGTGATAGCTTTAAAAGGACTTCATGGAGAGGGCAATTCCACAAAACATCATGGTGTATGTTTTATTTTCAGAAAAAAATGCAAGGAGATGAAAGTTCGGTACACTTAGCTAAGCATCTTGACAGTAAAAAAAAAAAAAAACCACAAACAATTGAACAAAAAATGGTTAAGAAAAAAACGCAATAATGAAGTACGACACAAAGATGTTAAACAATGGAATGCATTCACAGTTCGCTCCAGTATTGAATAATAAAATACAGTGCAACATGCCTTTGGTGTAGGGAAAATTCTTCCAACAAATTCAAGTTTTAATCAGAATTTTAGTAAACTATACATCTATTTTTATTAATCATTAAAATAGAAGGTACAGTACATAAACATAATGAACATAAATGAAAAATTACAAACAATTAATTGGAAAACAAACGAACCGAGTTTTATATTTTATACAATTTTCTTAAGGTAAAATTATCACCTCATCATGGGTGTATGAGGATAACTTCGGCACCAGTCTCTCATGGTAGAACAGCTCTTACGAACGGAGTAACAAATAACTACGTCTGCATGTCGAACCTTCTTGCATCTATTTCTCTCACTTTAAAAAGCGAAATCCGAGAATTCCTTCATACGTAGACAAAACTTTCGTATCTTCAAAAACAAGAACAAGATTGGTATAAATAGAATCATGAGAAACTTTTGAGGCCGAAACCTTTTGAATTGCACGCCATAAATGGAGAATAATTGAGTCATTATTAGAGACTTTTGCGCTGTTTAACAAAAGAGACTCGTCAATTGTCATAAGACTCTCTAGTGTCTAATTCATTAACAGCAAACATTTGAATTTTCAACATTTAGCACATATTTATAATACAATATTTATATAACAGAAAACTATAGTACCCCTGTTTAGGTTTCATGAGCATTGACCTTTAAGCTCCTGCCATAAATGAAGTGGCAATAAAAAATAATTAAGCTTGAACAAACCCAGCAAGCAAGCAGGTTTGATTGGAGAACACAGTAGACAGTAGTGATATGGGAATTGGGAAGAATATGCCATCTTGAAGGGGACCAGGTTGGAAATAGCAACTAAGTTGTAGGGTATTGACACGTCACTTGAGATGTCATTTTCCTTTACAAAATACAAAAATCTTGGGTGGAGGAGGAACAATGAAATCTGATGTCACTGTTCATGAGTATAATGTTGTCAAATCAGTCCCATCTCTCTCTCCCTCTCTCTCTCCTCAATTGGGCAATGCTCGTTTATTAGCCGCTGCTTTCTTTATGGGGGTGGGTGGGTTTGGGTTGTAATTAGCTGGCAATTGAATCGGATTCATATAATGCTTTCCTAATGAAGGAGTTGGGTTATGGGAGGTGGTTCGGGTCCTGCTCTCCCAACCCGGGTTAAATATTTGCAAAAAATAATACAAGTAAATACAGATCCGTGTCTTACTAATGAGTGTTTGATGGGCGGTGAATAATTAATATACACATAGTTTTAAATAAATACTATATCAATACATATTTTACGAATATTCATGTATATTCATAAATATTAATATATAATTTACAAATATCGATATATTTTTTATGTATTAAGTACTATCGCTTAATAAGCAATGATTAGCATTTTTCTTTCCAATATAAGTAAACTGTAAAAGAGACGTTGAAAGAACTAAATATTTATGCAGGATGATAATAGATAATTAATGCAGATTCATCATTCCAAAATATACTACTCGTAAATTGGATACATAATTTTAAAAACTTCATTATGTATAATGTTATTGTAATATGTTTATGGACCATTCCTCATATTTTTACTGGTCGAGAGAGTATAGGTCTCACTTGTACAATATACTTTTTAATAATTATGAGATTAACTTATTCCATCTCAACTAATAAGAATAAGGATAACATTCACCCGAAGATGAATAAAATCAAATTCGACAAAATAGGTCAACTTTCAGCCTTAAGAAAACAAAACCTTTCGGTACTACTAAAATGGGGAATGAGAGAGCATGTTGTGCATTGCGCATACTAAGAAGTGATGCGCATTAAAATGATGTTATTTTAGCGCAAAAATACTATTCAAGAATTATTCGATCGGTATTTTATATATCAAAAAGACGTCGTTTTAATATACAACATATTTCATTGTGCACAATATAGAATAAGATCCCAAGTCTCCAAAATGGACAGTAGTTGACTATTTATCCTTTTTCACTGAGAGAGGGAGGAGACAATCCTTGGTTTGTAGCAGTTGCTTGATGCACCAATGTTTCTCTTTTTCTTTGCTCCTCCAAGGTTTCATTCCTTCTTTTGCTCCCAAACATATGACATGGCCTCTCTTTTGCACTCCAATATGGTACATGACTATTGCACTAGGATTTCAATCACATGGTAGGTCCGAGTTCTCTGACAAATTTTTATGAACCTTTATATAGTGTAATCTTTTAGTAGGACTTTTAATACGCACTTTTAGTTGTCGCGCTAACTTACATTCAATTTCGCTCTCGTAAATTCTAATGATTTGACATATTGTTAGAAGATCCTTTTCACACTAATGCTCATGCTTGTGCACACAACGCATTGTGTGACTTAATTTGTATGTCCAAAGGAAAAGGTAGAACTTTGCATCCTCTATTTAAAAAATGGTACTACTACAATTTGTCTTGGCCTGCACTATAAGTTTGTCTAAATGTGTAATTTACGTTCAGCTGTCATTCAATGAAGTAACAGTAAGAGAGGGGTCTTTTTGTGCACAGCTCAAAACAACGTCGTTCTGTCGCGCAACAGAGACTTCTCTTTTCCCAGTAAGAGGAGCCATGTGAACGTTACCGAAAGAGGTCATTTATTGACACTTGAGGTGATTACATCATTTTTGAAATGGAGGTACCGAAGTGAAATTAAGTTCAAAGTAAAGGATCATAAAGTGTAATTTACCCTAGTGGGTTCCAAGTTGGGACATAGCTTTTGTGAGTGTACCTTTTTGCAAATCTTTAAAAAAAAACATTGGAGATATGTGGTACTAAATTAGACACCCAATTGGGTGGGGGCCAGTTTTCAGATTGAGGGATTTGAAGTGTTCCAAAACATGTGTGTGTGCAACTTTGTCTTTTTTGTTGTGGTAAATTGTAATTGGAATTGGAAAGGGTGAGGTGTCAGTTTTTAAGGGCCCACACCACCCAATGCAGTAACTGTTGGAGTAAAGAGAGTGGCAGTGACTGCTTTTAAGGAGACAATAACCCAAACGAAAATGCTACATAGTACACTATTTATCAACAGTAACACCCTTGTCCTGCCGTCAGTGGAGTAGTTATTCACTACTTCTCAGAGCATCACCAAAAAAATGAAATTTTGTGGTG
>JABCMJ010055934.1:0-10147 GCA_014822125.1 Arbutus unedo
TAGGGATTAAAATAATATAAATTACAAAAAATTGATTAAAATGATAAATCTGAACTGATTTGATCCATTAAGGACGGATTAATTTAATTCATGAGTTAGAGTCCATTATTTGAAAAGTTTTAACGCCTTATGTCCATTTATAGACGAATTTGCCTCTAATTTCATCAAATAACATTATCACTTCAAAAACTAATAGATAAAGTTATTTGTTAAGATATCTGTTAAAAAAGATAGATAATGTTAACTAGTAAAAACTAATAGGTAACTTCATCTAATAAAATTATCGTTTTAAAATTAAAAAATAATGATATTTTCTTAATGGACATGCCAGATAATATTATATATTGGTTTGATATATCTTTTAGTCAAATTAGAAATCATAAAACATATAATTTTATCTGATAACATTATCACTTCGAAAACTGAGAATATCTGTTAAAAACGACAGATAAAGATAATTGGTAAACACTAACAAGTAATTTTATCTAATAAAATTATCGTTTTATATCTAACGAACAGATAACGTTATTGCGTGTTTACTAGAAAGATATTTTTGAAACTTATGTACCAAAAGAACCTCTGTCCGTAATTTAATTTTAAATAGACTATTCGCTGAATAAGTTGCTGATCACTATGGACTGTTCGCTAAATGACCCTATAAATTAATCTATCTTGTAACAAAAAAGACTTTTCATTTTTACTAGAGTAGGACATAACATTGCATTTATCAAAGATGTTTTTCATTTCATTGTCAATGAAAAAAAGCTCTTTATAGTCACTTGAAAATTTGTACAGTTGTTAATTTTATGTATGTAAATTAATTGAGACATCCAATTAAAAAAATATTGTTATTTAATTAATCTTATGTTGCTTCTCATCTTCTCCTTCTTCTTCTTTTTCTTGTTCGAATTTCTCATGTTATTTTCAAGTGGTAAAAAGGCATCTTTCTTGGGCAGGCCTGGTTGTATTGGCCCATTAACACCACAATCTCAAAAGGAACATGCCAACCTTAAAATCTAGAACCAAAATAATGGGCTAAACTTCTCTTTACCCAAAATTCACATGATGTCTCGATATTTGTGTTTTGAAAATTTCACATGATGTAATGTCCATAAATTAATGTATCAGAATAGAAAAATCTCCATCAATATAATCAGCTTTTTCAAGAGAAAAATGGGCTATAACTCTTTCATCGAAAGTTTATACGGGTGATTTTAAGTGCGTAATATATTATTTATATTGTTTTTAGTAATTAACACTTCATTCTTTATTAGAAGTTTATATGGACGATGATGGATATGTAATAAATTGTATATATTACTCTTAGTAATTTAGACTTCAACAAAATTATTATACCAGTTGTCTAAATGGGGGTTACAAGTGGTAGTAGAGCAATCTTTGTGTAAATGGCCGTGTGGGCTTAAAATAAGTTTCAGGTTCAGAGAAAAGACTCAAGTTAGGCTGTCGTTGATCTAGTGCTCAAATTCTTGTAATGATGCGATGACATACAGATGGGATTTTTGTAGCACACCGTCGTCCTACATCAGAAGCCTGCATGGATAATTTTGACAATATGATTAATCATGTATTTGAATTTAAATATTTTTAGTTATGATGGTACCAGAAAATGGCAACCTTCCTTGAACTCTCGTTTTTTGGCTCTTGCACACAAGTTGAGTGGCCGGTGAGTGGTTGTCCACCCAATTGCTTTGACGATCAAGTTACAATACGTCGAAAATAGATAATCGTGTGTTAGCTAATAGGAGAGATAAATAGCCTACCTGATCTCATAATCGGAAATAAGTTTTTAGTACTTTGAGAAAAAAGAGCAATCTAAGGCAGACAGATTGTTGTCATTAGTGCTCACATTCAATCTCGGGAAGATCAAACCCTAATCTTGTGCACAATCTTTGGAATACTGACCGATCAGGGGTACCATTTTTGGGATTACCTGAGCAATCAGAGATGGGGGTGCAATGCCACCCTTGCCTTGTATTCACTGCACTGTTGGAAACAATATGGGTAGAAGTTGGCCAACCGAGAACGCGTATGACAGGACAATCGTTCATGCCTTGGTTTGGAAAACTTTGATCGGTTTGAGAAACTTGCAAATCACTGATCAATCCAGAGTCCAAAGTAAGCTCATCAATTTATACCTCCAATAAGTTATCAGATCAATCTAAAGGAGGAGAGGGATCCAATCAATCAAGGAAAGCAACAACCCAAAAGAAACAAATATTCAGTGGTTGTGGAGCATCACTCCAGAAGCTTTTGTGAACACAATTTTGTACGGATCCTACTATAAACTCTGTGGAATCTAAGAAAAGTGTGATGGAGAGAGTTTCTGACATTTGTTCCATGATTCCTCCAGAAAATAATAAGAGTGGGTCCTGTTATGCCACAAAACGGCATCGTTTTGACGTATAAAAAACTGTCAGGGTATTGTCCAAACGTTGTTCGATTGTTTGGGTAATTTTTTGTGCTCATAGCACGCCCTATTGTGTAGTGCGCACGACATATTCTCCTATTCTAAAACAATATCTATGGAGGAAAGAGTAGGAAAATAAAAAAGTAAATAAATGTAATTAGAAAAGGAGGAGAAGTAAAAATAAAGACAGGTACTTTTTGTTGGCTATACAACAGATAAAGGATGTGGACTGACAGAAACTAATATTTCGAATTGAGAGTCTAAATTTTTTTTTATACGACTACGAATATACTCTAATCAGCACACTATTGCGAGATGAAAAGATTCCTGAAAGTTTTTTTTATACTTTGTACGAATAATTATTCAACGCTTCTAGAATATCATGTGACATTTATAAGTCACACATTTCCTTGGTTGTTAAGAGAAAAAGAGTGATCAAATAGTGTGTGTTTCGATAATTCATTAATCGAGATTACTACTTAAACATTGACACATGGTGCATCGGGTCCTCCGTACAACAACACACAATTAATCCTCTAAAATTTCTAGTCTAGAGTCTACGTTTGTTTTGGCAGCTAATTTTATTTGTTTTGATAATGTATGATATTTCAGGTCAGGATACGCACACCTTAGACCAAACCCACATCCCTCCTTCTCAGTTGTTCACACAAGAGGTCCTGTGTTTGATGGTTCCACGAGTTGCTGACAACAGGGTCAAACCTAAAATTTTAAGAGTAATGCACACAACCATACGTGTACAAATTCAGAGATTATCCAGAACTATTGAATGCACGTGAGACCTCATTAATTTTTGAGCTCTACATATATTTAACAATTCTGAACACATATATATTCAAATTTGTGCACGAATGATTGTGTGTAGTGTGCACAGACTTTTTCAAATTTTAAAAGACATCAACCCTTTTAACTCTCAAAATTTGACCACCAAACTAAATCATTAGATCAATTATTAGCTTATCTGTTATTCTTCTCAAATTTTAGTTCTGAAAATACTTTTCTTTCCTATTTTCTATTTCCGTGTTGGGAATTTTTGTTTCTACTTTTTTTTTATATGTATTTTTAATCATTAGGTCATGAATAAATTTGAGAGATTAGAAGATTATTTGGTAATTCAACGATGAATATACTCTAAATCAGAATACTATTGTGAGATAAGGAGATTCCTTCCTTCAATTTGTACGAATAATTATTCAACGCTTTCAAAAGTATTATGTGATATTAAGTCACAAATTTATTGGGTTGTTAAGATTTAAAAAAAAAAAACACCGCATAGTAGTGTTGCAAGAAAATGGAGAGCCCGCTTCACAGATCTCTGTTACGTAACAAAATAATATCGTTTTAACCCATAAAATACTGTTCGAAGATCATTCTAATTATCCAAACAATATTTTATATGTCAAAACCACGTTATTTTTGTGCATAATGCACAATAAAAATTCTAATAACTAATTGACCGAGAATACTACTTAAAAGTGACACGCGTAATACACCGAAAATACTCAACAATTAGTCCTTCCAACAACACACAATAAAAGTTCATTGGAAAAAGGGAAAAAAAAAATTGGAGTTCCGTGATAAATCATTGCCAACCCATCATGTGATTTTTCCGCGTTGTTCACATGTCATGTTTATTTGCTATGCTGTCAACACCAATTCCGCATTTAAAACACGTGACTGAAATAACAAAAACTAGCGGCCCCAATTCCAGAGTTCTTTTTCTCGTATCAAAGACTCGAGGTAACATTAAAAGCCCACAACAAATCTTCCATTTGGTTGTGTCTTTTTCCACAAAGGACTAGGATCAATTCAACCAATGATGCGTATACGTTTGATTACATGCTTGTCAAAGATATATGTACATATATGTGTATATATATGTATATTTATTTATATATATAGAGAGAGGATAAGTTTCTAATAAAAGATTTCTCATTTTATTGAAATGAAAACTTTTCATTTTCTAATTAAATATTGATGATTTGAACCATTCAATGTGTTTAAAACATATTTTTAAGAGTATCTATAAGAAGTCGGTTCAAAAAAATATTCGAAATAACTTAATTCAAGCAGTTTTTCATAAATACTGACAGGAACGATTTTTTATTGTATCAAGTCATACCAGATAATATTTTGAGTTAATTTCTCGCTGGTACCCTTAAAAATATATTGTAAAAATATTTAACGGTTTGGATCATCAATATTAATTTGATCAGGAAATTAGAGGTTCTCATTTTAACAAAATGAGCAATCCCTTATAAGAAGTTTACTTTACATATATAATCATCAAGTACCATTATGTGTGACTAAATTCTCTTTATAATCACGCCTAAATAATTTATATATATCAAATAAGCAATGAGTTTAGAAGATGTGATGAGATTATAATATCTTTCAAGGATTTAGTTATTCGCCAATTAAAGTGACGTGTGAATTGAGTTCAAAATATCGCAACAGAGTCCGGTCAAGTATGTCAACTGAATCGACCTTCTTGCTAAAGGTAAAGGACAATCAATCTATCCTACTTGAGAATTTACTTTTTCACTTTTACATTTTATAAATGTAATTTAAAATTTGTATTTTGACTGCTTTAAAAAAATCTATTATGTGTCATTTTTAAACTCTAGACGACAAATTTTAAAGTTCATTTATAGTGCGTGAAAATAATTAAATACTCTGTACCTATTTCGCCTGTACACGGTGCATTTTTATTATTGAATCATGCGAGGCTGAAAACGCGCCAAAACATTGAAAGAGACAAAATTGAGCACCTAAAAACTTGAGAGGTTTCAAAACTTACAAGTCATGTATATTAGATACAACTTTTTGTCTTGGGTAGTTTGTGGTTCTTGATGTAGTTAAGTTAGGTGATGGAAGTGACCATGTGATGATAACATGGATAACCAAGTTGGCCGGCCAACCAACCATGTGAAGACTTTCTTTGGGAAATTTGGTCATTTTTACCAAAATTATTATGTATTAATGTTATTATCATTTTTAATTTTATTAATTTTATGTTAAATTTTTTAGATTAATTATTTTTGTTGATTATTTCTCTCATCGAAATAAATAATAAATAATAAAAAAATTACAAAAAATTATGAAATATTAAATAATATAAATTATCTTTAACAAAAATTAATTTAATTCAAACTCTATCCAATCTAGAGTTAGGCTGACGTCGGACTTCAATCTTTGAACCACCGTGCACTCCTGTGTTCATAAATGGAAAGTCGGTATGGAATTTGCCTAGAAAGGACATATGCACCATTTCCCCACGTGTCGTTTTACAACTGGCTCCATTAGGTTAGGCTTCTGTGTGCTAGTCATCTTTGGATTCTGAGGAGTTATATTACACTTTTTTTATAGTGTGCGTGCAGTACGAATAAAACGATATAGTTTTATATGATTTATTCTCAAAATTATATCATTTTGTCTTATCATGTAAATCGTTATGAAAATACATGGGAATTAAAACGATGTAATTTTGAAGACAAAGCGAACAAAACTATATTATTTTATTTACACTATACGCGCATTATAAGAAAGTGCACTACAATATATCCCTGAATCCATCATCTTTATGTATGATATGGCTTGTATGTACATATAAAAAATGGAATGGACAATGCATAGCATAGCGTACTGCGCGTTAAAATAACATTATTTTTACACGCAAAATATTGTTTAAAAATTATTCGATCAACCTCCAACTATTTGGACAACAACGCCCAAGTTTGTGATAGATCATATTCTTATATGAATATGTTGATTGTTAAATTATAATTCTCTCTTCAAAATCTTGATAATTTAACTTCACCCCTTTAACATCAAAATTTTCATAATCCCTACATTTTTAAATTATTTTATCTTATTGTTAAATTCTTGCATCCAGTACATGTGTAAATGCATTATTCTATATTATGGGCGTATTCACATAGGGTCACGTAGGTCACTTGACCCCCTCAATTTTACAATAATTATATTTTTATTAGAGTTATAAAAATTAATTAATAATTTTAACCCTATTAAAACTATAATATTGCCCCAAATATTTCACGTGAAATATAAAAACTACCCCAACATCTCACGATTGTATAAAATTATACCAAGTATTTCATCCAAATAAAAAATACTTATTTTTACTATGCAGATTTTGCAAAAATCATTTTACATTGAAAAAAATCAACTGATGAATAATTCTTTACACATATATAATTAAAAAATATCTTAAGTTTTACTCAACAGATGATCCTTTTTATATTTTTTCTGAAATGGAAAAAAATTATTTAGTACTGCTTTAAATTAATAAATAAATAATATTTCACATTTATTTGTTATTAAAGAAATACTTATTATATAATTTTAATTGAAATTTTAATCTCATTAACTAAAATTTCTAATTCCGCCCTATTCTATATTAACGTCTGTATTACGCACGATATATGAATAACTAATCACGCTCATAAAAGTTACCAGTTTAAATACAAAAATATTTGTATACATAAATATGTATAGAGACAAGCGCATACACATATATGTTCAGATATATGGAAGTGATATATCTATATATGTATATATACATAAGAGACAACGCACACACCTAGTAAATCAGGATGATTTGATATTCTCAAGTCTAATAAGGAAGCGATTGTTCCAAAGTACTTTTTAATTGTAAACACCTCTCTCTGTCTCTGTCTCTCTCTCTCTCTCTCTACATCACAGCAGCTTCGTGTCTTTATAACATGGTACTCCTAGGAACATGTCTCTCTCACAAAAGTCCTTCTGGCCAATGAGATCATCAGCTCAACCACATGTTGTTAATTAGCAATTAGTAGTTCTTTACCAACTTCAACCATATATCTGCTATCCCTACTTATAAATTCTAAAAGAAAAAAAGTCTAGGAACACATACAAATGTATCCAAAGTTGTTGGATGTACGTGAAATCCTCAAGTTATTAAGAGTTTCACACATGCATCGGTTATCCGGATGTATCCGAAGTGTTTGTGTTCTTAATATTACTCAAACAAAAAAGGACATGCATCAACAATTTTACTAATACAAAATATTCACGTAACTCTAAACTCCACAAATTACTAAAATATTAACACCGATGAATCCAATTCAGAACCAGAACCGACCGCGACCAGACTGGACAAAATTCCCCAACCTGGGCATGGCTGACCAACCCATCTGGTGCGTTCTTTACAGATCAGCTTATGTCTAGACTTGCTCTTGACATGGCAGCACATTCAAGGCAGGGGAGACAATGCGCCCGCCCTTTTTACCACTCAGATAGTCCAAAAAACAACGTCCTTGATTGCTCAACATCTCAGAGATTGCGCATGGTTTCAAAAAGCGATCCTCCAAAAAAAGAAACGTGGGCGTTGATTATGGCTTTCAGGCTACCTTAGATTACTCTCATTCTTAAAGCATAAGAAATATTTTTTAGCCGTAAGACAAGGTAAGCTTTCATTCAACAAAAATCAACATACAAATTATGCACTTCTATAGTATTCTAACTTGATCGTTAGAGGATCCACGGTCGGACAACCACTCCCGATCGCTGAACTTGTTTGCAGGAATCAGAAGTAGAATTCGGAAGTGCTAAATCATTTTTCAGCATCATCAAACACGATTTTTAACATAAGACGAGATTCGATAGAGAAAGATGACTAAGTATCATATATAACATATGCATAAGTATATATTCCCATATATAGTTATAATATAGATAAATATATATTGGCTTATGGCTTATTCATTCTTATATTACAGCCCATACTTGACCATGAAAGTAGCATAAGAAAAATACTAATTAAAGGTTCAACTATAGACAAACCCCTATATATGGCAAAATACGTAGGGTTATATGTTTATTAATGTAATAATTAGTTTCCATTGAGTAGCTGCATGGACCAGAGATCCTCCATACTCCAGATTGCTTCATTTGATTCAGTGCCAAAACCATCTGTAAAATTCTCGGCATTTTCAGGAAACATCGACGGCGAGTAAGTTTCGACTGCATGAAGATGATCTGCATTACCGAAAAAACTTATTATTTAACTTGTTGTACTCTATATTCGAGTTAATAAAGTTTATTTTGTAAAATAAAAAAATTACCAGAGATTTGGCTTGTGCTAGCTTGATCATTATCATTAAGCATGTCCGGAGTTTGTCCGGCAGCCAAATTTTCCGGTGGCTTAAGATGCTTTTGGATTCTAGTCCTCCAATAGTTCTTTATTTCATTATCAGTCCTTCCAGGCATTTGCTTTGCAATTTTTGACCACCTTCACCGGTAAATAATGTAGTGAAAGAACTAACAAACAAAATCAAATAAAGTAATAAAGCACCCTACAAATAACGTGGTGGCGATGATTAGGTGTGGAGCAGAGATTCTAAGTCAGTAAGCTCAAAATTTCAAAGTTATACACGATACATTTTTTCATGTGATTATGAATTTTTTTTGGTATAACTCAGAGTGGGATCTCAGCTTACACGTACCTCGACTAATTTCTGAGAGACTAATTTCATTGTCCATTATTAGAAGCTTCAATTATAACCATGGTGCGTGAATTAATTCTATAAGAGTTGATAGCACATAAACAGTTTCAAACCTGAGGCTTTAATTGAAATTATGTCGAGTGGTTGAGGCAATGTTGATATTTTGCTGGGTCAAATTTGCATTAAATAGAGCGATGATTATCACAACAATTCAATTTTTTTTTCCAGCAAATTTAACAATGCAGAATATGAAAATAGAGCTCGTGGTGGGCCCAATCAACATCGTCCACCGGAGTTTAGGCCACATGTGAGAACTCTCTAGGGGCTAGGATTGGCCCCTCGACAATGAATATTGACAATTCTACCCCACTTGTTCCTTTGTGCTCCCTATGCTCGTGTTTGGTTTGGCAATGGATTGGATTTGCAAATCCAAAGAGATTCACGAGGCAAAAATATGGTGGGATTTCCATATGATTTGGTCGAATCCTACGTTATGGAAATTGTAAAAATCATCTAACCCAAAGTTCCTTATCATCACTTTTTGATGTATTTGATATCTGTCATTAATCTATTTTAATCAATCAAACATAATACATAAATAATCACATAAGATTAATCGTTTCTAATCCTATACACATTACCCATGTTATTGAAATCTCTTAACATTATTAATTAGGTCAAACTTGCAGAATTATACATCAATTTTCAAACATAGCCGGACTGGAGACAGGTCTCTTCCATATTAGGTGTTGATGGTAGTGTTTTATTTCCATCATAGGGAAAGCCTCACAAGAAGCAGAGGATTGTTGAAAGGGGTGATTGTGGAATCAAAAAAATCCTCTCTGCAAGTAGAAGTTGGAAGTTTCAGGACAAAAGAGGAGAGAACCAATCCATGGGTTCTTCGTTGGAGAATCGGTTTAGTCAGTCTTCAAGATCATCAAACTACAGTTGCCTAAAAGGGTGAGTACATGAGCTACCAAGCGGCTTGCCTCACTACCTCTTCTCTCTCTTCCCCTCTCTCTCCCTCTCTCTATCTCCACTCTTGTTAGGTTTTTTTGCTGTCGTCCAATGTAAATCATTTGGTTATAGGTGGAGTAGCGTCTTACATAACGTACATTAAATTTAATCGATTTATAATCTTGAAATGGAACGAGTTTCCAACACTATCCCGCATAAATGGTCTAGTCACATATGA
>JABCMJ010055942.1:0-28454 GCA_014822125.1 Arbutus unedo
AAATCAGCTCAAAATAATATCCGGAAAGGCTTGATCCATTTAATTTTTCATAAAAATTATTATATATATATATATGAGAAAGGCTATATGGACCAACACTTATATATATGTGTGTGTGTGTGTGTGTGCGCATCTTTATTTTTAGAATTGTAAGTCATGTTTATTATTTGATTTTTTTGTTGCTTCATATTTTTTTATCAGGACTCTTAGATAATTATCTTACTGAATCTCGCAGGTTGGATTGCAATGGATGCTCTCTTTGTATAACAACAAATTAAATGGAATTTTGGCAGATGAAATGGGTCTTGGGAAGACTGTGCAGGTAAATCTCTCTATACCTAAAGATATTAACTTGTATATTCTTTCACTGGCTTGTTCACTTGTGTAGGTGATGGCATTGATTGCTTATCTCATGGAGTTCAAAGGAAACTATGGCCCACATCTTATTATAGTTCCTAATGCTGTTTTGGTGAACTGGAAGGTTGTTAAACTATTATTTTGCATTATGAGGATTGTTTCCATACACAGCAATATGACTGACTTATTTACGTTTCCAGAGTGAGTTACATAAGTGGTTGCCATCTGTGTCCTGTATTTATTATGTTGGTGGGAAGGATCAACGGTCAAAATTGTTTTCTCAGGTAAGATGTGCAAGTTATTTATTTTGACTAAACGGGATTTTGATATGTTGCTGAGTGTTTTTTCTTTTCATGTGTTTGTTATATAGGAGGTTTCTGCCATGAAATTTAACGTCCTTGTGACAACTTATGAGTTCATTATGTTTGACCGTTCAAAGCTTTCAAAAGTTGATTGGAAGTATATCATAATTGATGAAGCGCAACGAATGAAGGATAGAGAATCAGTTCTAGCTCGAGATCTTGATAGATATCGCTGCCAGAGGCGCCTACTTCTCACCGGGACCCCGTTACAGGTTTTTTAGGGGAATTTTTCCATGTAGAGTCATATTCATGCTTTTAAAAGCCTAGGAACTGTTGCATAGGGGAGAACCCCGCCATCCTGCATTAACTTAATAGTGTATCTTAAAAAATTATGTGTGCCAAAAATTATATCCATGAATATGTGCACATGTATTTTGCTTTCAAAAGTTCACCTTATTCTTCTAGTCTGCAATTTTCGTACATATGATATTCAAAGTTTGCAAGTTTCTTGGAATAACATGTTCTCCATTCTTCACTTATTCTACAGCAAGTTGTGTGGGTTTCTAACATGTTGAACTTGATTTTCTTATTTTCCTAAATATACGATGAATTGCCAGGTTAGTTATTATGTTAGCCTTTTAGGGCTTTACCTTAGGGATACTTGGTTTACCTTTTGGTCCTTTTTATGTTGCTACAATGGTTTTGTTTGAATAGACAGTTTTGTTGTTTTGTTTGAGGATTTGATGAAGCATGCTCAAATAACTCTCCAGTATGTTCATAAAGGTGCATTATTGCGGTGCTGTTAATTTTCTAAGGCGGAGAACTATCTGTTGTACAGCCATGCTGACCTAAGCAAAAACCTAAGATCAATAAGTTTGTAGGGGGCGGCCAAGCGATTTTACAGTGCTTTTCTGTGTCCCGAGGTTAGCAGAGTTAGCTTTGTCAAAGTGAACAATTGATTTTAGAGAAAGGAGAAGTTGGAAGAAGAGAATTTTGGGGTCACTTTAGTCAGGAAGGATGAAATGATGTACCATGCTTTATCAGGTTTCGGGGCTATGGCGGGGATAAACCTACCTCTTGTGCTCATAAAAGGGGATCATTGGAGATTTACTGGAAAAATCGTGTTGTCTGGCATCCTCACTAGAGTGGATTTTGGAGAAGCTTAAAGGTCTGTTTATTTGTTGGATTTCCTTGGACAATAATTTGGAAATTTCCCTTTGTGGAGCTGTTGCGGCATTTTCAAGAAAAACAGAAGTTTGAGTTGTTGAGAATTGAGAGCAGCTGGAATGGGCAGTTGGATTATCTTTTGGAGCTCTTCTCTCTCTCTCTCTCTCTCATCCAGTGTTTATGAGTTTTCTTGTAGAAGGGTGGTGCCTTTTTGGCATGTTCTGCGTTTTCTGATACAAATTTATGGCTTATGGAAAAAGAACATAATTATCTGGTTTGACATTAAGTTCTTAATAAATGAAACCAAAATTGAGATAATAAACCTCGGTTCCCACGAGTGAAGAAAAAGTTTGAATCTACATTGGATTTCATCAGGTGTCCCCACATCTTGGGGTTTGTTGATCCTATTTTCTAACGGCTTAAGCTCTTGAGACAGTTGGTGAATTAATATGGCATTGGAGTTTTGGTTTCTGAGAGGTCTTCGTTCTCTCCATTTGCATTGTCCCTTGTTTGCATTATGGTTCTCCATTTTGCATTCTTTTGCTACATGAACGGATATTTGATTCTCCACAGGGTGTTGGATAGCTTGATATACATTGTTGGACCCATTTCCTAATAGCTTGAAGCTTTTGTTACATTTGGTAACTAAAAATCAGGCTTGAACTATGGCTAGTTATGTCAGAGTCATTATATTGGAACCTGCCAGCTAAATAAATGTGAACCTCTGAGAGGCATGGCTGCATCTGGAGTGGTGTTGAAGGGCTTTCGAGAGTTGTTTTTATTATTCTTGCTTGGAATCTTATGGGAAAATGGGATAGTGTGGTCGTTTGCAGCTGTTGTATATGTGACCAGATATGTTCACAGACCCGCTCTGTCGCCATTTTTGTATTTGTTTCCGAACTGAGTTATATGATGTGGTGTTTGCGGCTCGGGTTGGGTGGAGCATCCCCTTCCTTGAAACCCAACAGATAACCTGATTTTTTTACTGAAACCTCATCCATACCTGCAAATAAAATTCCTTTTGAGATTAATTTGAAATTTTGGAGAAGCCAGTGTATGTAGCATTTGTTACAGATGTCTGGGGGATAGCTATTCTTGTACTGTGAATGTGATTATTTATCGAATTTTGAAAATGAAATACAGATATTGGATGTATTGTGGTTGTAAATGTTCAAAAATGGTGTCTGCTTGTTAAGATCCTGCCAGGCCTATGACCCATAGACGAAATTAAAATAGAACAAAAACGCTGCATGGTCTTGGATACACTAATAGCTATACTTAATGCCTACAGAAGTTTGGTAAGAAGAAGAAGAAGAAGCATATTCTCACTATTGAGAACTGGAACCTAGACCTGTAGCAGATGCAGAATATGCATCCTGTCTGCTTATTCTTTCCTTTTCTCCTTTCTTCTCCTATTTTGTTAGTTTCAAGATGTAAATTAGCATGGAATAACTTTTGTATTTACATTTTCTGCAGAATGATCTTAAAGAACTCTGGTCGCTTCTAAATCTTCTCCTTCCAGACGTTTTTGATAACCGGAAAGCATTTCATGATTGGTTCTCCCAACCTTTTCAGAAGGAAGGTCCCACACATAATGCAGAGGATGATTGGCTTGAGACGGAGAAGAAGGTTATCATTATCCACCGACTGCATCAAATTCTGGAGCCTTTTATGCTCCGACGTCGCGTAGAAGATGTGGAAGGCTCACTTCCACCCAAGGTATGCTATTGTGGTACTCATTCAGCAGCCTATCCCTTTTAATTTTCTGATTATTACTGCAGAAGGCAATTCACAGTGGATAATTTTTCGAAGCACTATTTGATTGTAGGTCTCCATTGTTCTGAGATGTAGGATGTCAGCTATCCAGAGTTCCATATATGATTGGATTAAATCTACAGGAACTCTTCGAGTTGATCCTGAGGATGAGGAGCGTAGGGTTCAAAAAAATCCATCTTACCAGGCCAAAACATTTAAACCTCTAAACAATAGATGTATGGAGCTCCGGAAGACTTGCAATCACCCCTTGCTTAATTACCCTTATTTCAACAACTTCTCTAAGGATTTCCTCGTTAGGTCATGTGGGAAGTTGTGGGTACTAGATAGGATCCTCATTAAACTTCAGAGAACAGGGCACAGAGTACTCCTCTTCAGTACAATGACAAAACTTCTTGATCTATTAGAGGAATATCTGCAGTGGCGTAGACTTGTTTACAGGCGAATTGATGGGACAACTAGCTTAGAAGATCGTGAATCGGCTATATTGGACTTCAGTAGCCCGAATACTGACTGCTTCATCTTCTTGCTTAGCATTCGTGCCGCTGGACGGGGTTTAAATCTTCAGACTGCTGACACAGTCATCATATATGATCCGGATCCAAACCCAAAAAATGAGGAACAGGCCGTTGCTAGGGCCCACCGCATTGGACAGACGCGGGAAGTGAAAGTTATATATATGGAAGCAGTAGTTGACAAAATTGCAAGTCATCAGAAAGAGGATGCATTTAGAAGTGGCGGGTTAAGTGATTCGGAGGATGATCTGGTGGGTAAGGATCGATATATTGGATCTATTGAGGGGCTCATACGCAATAATATTCAGCAGTATAAGATTGATATGGCAGATGAGGTTATTAATGCTGGGCGGTTTGACCAGAGGACTACTCATGAAGAGAGGCGTCTGACGCTGGAGACATTGTTGCACGACGAGGAAAGGTATCAAGAAACTGTGCATAATGTCCCCTCACAGCAGGAGGTGAACCGAATGATTGCTAGAAGTGAAGAAGAAGTAGAGCTCTTTGATCAAATGGATGAAGACTTTGACTGGACGGAGGAGATGACGAGTTATGACCAGGTACCCCAGTGGCTTCGTGTCAGCACTAGAGAAGTGAATGCTACTACTGCTAGTTTGTCCAAAAAGTCGTCGAAGAATACCTTATTAGGTAGCAGTATTGCCATGGAATCAAGTGAAGTGGCTCCTCTTTTGACTGAGAAAACAAGGGGTTGTCGTAAGGGTAAAAAAAAGTTACCTAGTTACAGGGAGCTGGAAGAGGAAAATGGGGAATCCTCTGGAGTTAGTTCTGAAGAGAGGAAGGGTAATGCTGGGCAGGAAGAAGATGGAGAAATTCATGAATATGAGGATGAAGAATTAAGTGGTGCCATTGGGGAACCTCCAATTAACAATGACCAATCAGAAGAAGAAAGCACTAGAAGATTAGTTGAAGAAGCTGGTTTATCAGGATCGTCTTTAGGCAGTCAACGAATGCCGCAGGTGGTCTCGCCTTCTATATCTTCTCAGAAATTCGGGTCACTTTCTGCATTAGATGCCAGGCCAAGTTCCCTTTCTAAAAGACTGGTATGTTTTGACCTGTGATACTAGAAAACACTAATACCTTATTGAGATATGTTTTGGAATGCATGTTCAGAATTAGTGCACACTACTGTACACCGATGTTTCAAAACCAGAAGTTAGTAATTCACAGGTTTCTCCGATTTATTTCCATAACATTTCTCTGACCACAATATAATGGGACACAAAACATCTAGAGATAGAAAGTGGAGCTTTAGCAAGGAAAGATGCACAAAATTGATCATAATGCTTCTAGAAGAGTGTTTTACATGAATTAGTAGACAGTTAGCTATATTTTATAAGATGATAATCTCTTAAAATAAGTAAAGTCTAGTATTGTCATCCGCAGAAGCCTACCCCTACTGTACCACAATTAGGGAATGTGGCATATTCTTTTTTGTTCCCATTCCTCATAAGTTCATAACAATCCCGGTTCCGCGTAACTGAGGTTTCACTTTATTGTATATACTATTGGTTTATCGTTGGAGTCATTGGTGTGTTCCATCTGTTTAATACTTTTTCTGATTAATTCTGACAGTCTGAAGAATTAGAGGAAGGTGAAATTGCTATGTCCGGAGACTCTCATGTGGTCCTCCAGCAATCAAGAAGTGGGATTCAATATTGTGATGAAGGTGAAGGTGAAGGTGAAGGTGAAGGTGAAGGTGAGCAGGTTTTGCAACCCAAAATAAAACGGAAACGTAGTATTAGGTTTCGGTCACGCCATACCATGGAAATGACCAAAGAGAAATCCTCCAATGAGAAACCATCTCTCCATGGTGGAAATGCGCCTCAGTTTCCCTCTCAAGTTGAGTACAAATACGAACCACATTTTAGGAGTGATCCTGGGCGCAAAATATCTGGAGAGCCCAATGCTTATAAGGCTGATCATAGTGATTTATCCTTGAAAGGTAGGCAGAATCTACCTTTGACGAGAATCACAAATACATCAAAATCACATGCTTCACCGAAATCTCACAGATTAAATTCCGCACCTGCCTCTTCAGAGGATGCTGCTGAACAGTCTAGGGAAAGTTGGGATGGTAAAGCTATGAACACCAGTGGGACTTCAATAGGCGGCAGTAAGATGTGTGATGTCATTCAAAGAAGGGTATGTATTGCTTGATCTGCTACATTTCTGGTGTGTTCCACTTCTGTATTTGTAAGTCGTAAAACTATGTTTGTTCGGTATGGATTGTGTCTTAGTTTTTTTCGTTCTCTCTACTCCCGTTGATTGTTCACAGTTGGTTTAAATCAGTTTATTTTTTTGGGCAACAAGGTGTTGGATAGCTTGATATACGGTCTTTTGATCATTTTCTAACAGTTTAAGCTTTGTAGACAATTGCTGACTTAATATGGTATCAGTGTCTTTGTTCTGGGTGGTCTGATTTTGAGTCTCTCCATTTGTATTTGTTTCTTATTTGCATTATCTTCCATACTCTGTACGTATGAATGTTTGCATTTGCATCTCTACGTGCAAGATGGGATTGCATGTGAGGAAGGTTGTTGGATAGCTTCATATACATTGTTGAACCCCCTTTCCACCTGCTTAAGCTTTGGGGGCAATTGGTGACTTAAACCAAGTCACTGTCACCCTTGCATTGCTGTTTATGGAGCTTTTCTTTCGAATCTTAGGTGAACTCTTTGTCATTTTTATTGGTTGATGAAACTCAATATCTTCGTAGAGTTATTTCCTTGCCTATTTGATTCCTTCCTATTCTTTTGTATTGGGAGGGAGGTGATATTTTCCGTGTCAAATTGATGCTTCCAGTTAATGCTAATTGCTACACAATGTTTATAGGATTCTGTCCGAGTTTGCTATCAGATTTCTCAGGGAATCATAACTGAGTGGGATTTTGAAATCTCGATCTTGTTCATGCTTTTGTAAGGCAAAGTATTGAAATGGTTGTGCGACTGGATTTGTGCTGACAGAGGATCGTATTCTGAGTCAAGTTTTGCTGATGACTAAAGCCATATGGAAATAGGTGCCTTTCAACTTAGTAACAATGTCCAGACAATCTGGTAGTAGTAGGGGTCACCAGCATGGACAGAGTCACTTGGTGGCAAGCGGGATCAGCTGAACCCATTGACTCAGTATACCTTCCACTATATGTTTCACAATGTAAAAATAATATATACTTTTGGTCCTTCAAAATGTATAAATTAGACTTGCACACCCTACTAAAATTAGAGCTGTCCTTTGTGATTTATGATTGTATGTTTTGACCCCACATCATAAAACTCCTACCTCTGCACACATGTATAGCTTTAGGCCAGGCTATGGGGGGTTTTTGTATCGAGTTCCCTTTCAAGCATTTATATCTAACGTATGTACATCCAGTTTGATAATAGATATGAGCTATCTTTGCGTATCAGAGCTTCTCGTCAACTTATTTATTCTTTTTCGTTATTCTTCTCTTTTTCGGTTTTTCCCCTTTTTTACTTTTTGTGTGGAAATATTATAAATTGTAACCTAGTCTTCATATTTGCAGTGCAAGAATGTAATCAACAAGTTCCAAAGGAGAATAGATAAGGAAGGTCATGAAATTGTACCTCTGCTAACCGATTTGTGGAAGAGGATTGAGAACTCTGTTTACCTGAGTGGGGCTGCAAATAGTCTTTTGGATTTGCGGAAGATTAATCAGCGTGTTGAGAGATCCGAATATAATGGAGTGATGGAACTTGTATTTGATGTGCAGTTTATGTTGAAGAGTGCGATGCAGTATTTTGGATTCTCACAGCAGGTATGGTTGCTTATGTTATCTCTTGCTTGCTCAAGATAATTGTTGCTTCTTTCCTTCAGAATTTTATGAAGGCTGTTATTTGCTAATATACAAGAATAATGGTTTGAATTTTATTTTTTAGAGATGCCTTGGAGGAGAAAATAATTGCATGAAATGTCTTCCTTTACTGGCATTTAGCTTTATGGTATATGCCTTGTGGCATTTACTATATGCTTAAACTTCCAGAGTAGCATTTTGTACAAACTGAAAAATCAGGTGTAATTGATGCTTCTAGACTACAGTAATGGTAAATGTATGTGTAATTCACATGGTTTCTTGTGCACACTCTTGCATTCTACAGTTGACCTTTCAAGTCCTGTCTGGATTCAGTCTCTCTTTTCCTAAGAGAGAAATTATCAGAACTGTGTTTATTTAGAATTTACCTTTGTGCTATTCTTTTTTCTAAGCCACACTGCTGTTCTTTGTACTCTAGACCACGGCCTCAAAGCATGTCACATGCTAAACCCAAGTAACTGTCGGTGCAAAATTGTACTAGCTTGTCACTAGTAAGAGGCCCTGGGCGGTGAAGAGTTGTTTTGATCTTTGGTTTTACCACTCGCGCACACAACTACCTTTTGTTTTGCATATTCATATGAAAAGAATAGCCTTTGTGCTGTCTGATCGGTGGGAAATAAATGAAACATGAAGATTATATCGAATGAACGTATCATGACTAACCTGTTTTTTTCCTGCATTATAATACCTTATTAGGTTTGAAATTCCAAAATTTCCTTTCTTTATGCTGGACTTTGTGGAATAAATGGGGCTGGATTTCTAGGGAAAGCATGTGCAATTTTGCACTTCCCAGTACACGAGTTTTGGTAGGTGACTGGAAGTTATGTCTGAGATGTAGGTATTTTCTAGTGTGTGCTGCGTGGAGTAATGCTACACAGAAAATCCTGTCAAATTGATTAATGGGTTGCTACCATTTTTTGGCAATCATCTTTCTCTCAGTTTTTTACAATGCTCTACCCAGACAATGGCCTATTTTACAAAGAAGAGTTGCATCCATCTTTCTCTCAGTTTCGCTAACTGTAAGACTAAATTGAACAGGTGAGAACTGAAGCAAGGAAAGTGCATGATCTCTTCTTCAAAATCCTAAATATTGCATTCTCGGACACAGATTTCCAAGAAGCTAAAAACGCGCTCTCTTTCTCTAGCCCAGTAGCTACCTCTACATGTGCTTCATCATTAAGACAGGAAGTCGCTGGCCCAAGCAAACGACCTAAACTTGTAAACGAGGTAGAACCCGAACCAAGTCCTCCCCAGAAGCCCTTATCTCGTGGGCCCGTCTCTAGCATTGAAGACACGAAAACACGGATCCATATCACTCAGAAGGATGATCACCGATTGTTAACTCATCCAGGAGAGCTTGTAATTTGCAAAAAGAAGAGGAACGAGAGGGAAAAGTGTATGGTGAAGCCAGGTAATGGGTCAGGGGGGCCTGTTTCACCCCCTAGCGTCAGTCACAGTACTCGGAGTCCAGGGTCGGGGCCAGGTTCAATCAGGAGGGAGACGAGGTTGAGTCAGCGGTCTACCCATCAACCACCTCAACAGGTGGTGGGTGGTGGTGGTGGGGTAGTGAGTTGGGCGAATCCAGTGAAGAGATTGAGAACGGATGCTGGGAAAAGGCGGCCAAGCCATTTGTGATCTATTGAGTTGGAGGTTTGTTATTGACGCAATGAAGAACTTTATTGGTGGTGTTTTCAGTTCAGGTGCTGAATGTGACCGGCCCCTTCTAAGGCTTGTAGAATTGCAGTGAGCTCGCGGTTGTTGGTATAATGTAAGCCTCTTGTGTTTCTTTCTTGTATCTTACTGCTAATTGGATGATCTTTCATTGGTGTGGTCGCCAAAAGCACAAATTTGTCTTTGTAACTGTTAAATTATCCCCAAGAAAATAAAAGGTTGATATTGTAGTATGCTAGCCCCTTGGTTTACAACTGTGTCTGGGAAAGGTAACAAGGAGAGAGTCTCCTCGCTTAACGCCGCTTGTTACCCCCTATTTATTGGACGAGGTTGATTCATGTGACTATAACCCGTGCCTTAGCACTACGTGGATGAGTACTTGTTTGCCAGGTAATCCGACATCTTACATCCTTTTTGTTTACTTGAAAAAACCTCAACCGTGTTTGAAAATTCAATATACATATTGTAAGATCGAGGGGGGCAAAATCAGTTTATGGAAAATTGCAATTGCTGTTTCTTTTTCCTTATATTGCTTGAGTTTATTTTAATGGTGACGGTAGTTTGTTTCGTTTCTGAAGACGATCTCCGAAAATCTTATGCAGAAGTGTTTTTGGAAATGGGTCAACCATCAGGTAGTACTTCTGCTGCAATTTATGTTAATAATGAAGTTTCTGTCCTTTGCAAAGTCCATTCATATTTTCACAACTGCAACAAGCGATTTTCAGGACTAATTATTGGGTATTACATGGTACCGTTAAGTGGTACTTTCAGCTAATGTTTTATCTCAATACGCACTACGTAAGTTATCATTTGTTTCCTAACAACTTAACATGTGTTTTTTGATGATTCCTCGAGAAAATATTGCTGCGTAATTTATCGGGAATACAACATGAAAATATCACAGATAATTTTCACAGATACTTCGAGAACGTTAAATGATAACACAATTTTGGGACAGCAGATAAGGACTTGAAAATTTTGCCGTGTTCCAAGCACAAGAAGTCCTGATGTACCCAAATGTGATCTCTATGATTTACTTTATTTTGTCCAGCTCTCTAAGTTGTCGCAACATCAATAATAATATGAAACAACACAAGTTTATATTGAAAAAAAATAACAGTTAATACAATTTTAAAATAAATTTCGGGACAAACATTTCTTGTTAATGGTCTATCAGTGTGATTTGTTACATGTGCAATACATTTTGTGATCCGAATAAAACGAACGATTTGGATCATTTTTTGATATTTTTTTAAAACTCAAAATGAGGCCCAAAATGAGAGTAATGCAGGGCTGCTGTGTCCCCACTCAACTCGTCCCCTCGCTAAGAAGATAGGACGGAGAATAAAACAGTGGATCCCACAAATACATTCCTATATTTCTTCCCCAGGATCTCACAATTCTAAGCCGCCCAGGACTCAATACAAGTCCCAATGTAAAAAAAAGAAATCAACTTTAATTTCAACAACATAAACCAAGAACAGTTTCATTCATTTATTCTTCTTCTTCTTCTTCCCTTTTGTGTGTGTGTGTGTGTGTGTGGAGATTTTGGGTACAGAAACTGAAACATCATGTACACAGATACAGACACTTGTAAGAAGCAGAGAGGCTATGGATCCACTGGCCCTGCCACAGCTTCATCACCAGAGTTGTATTCGTCTTCACTCATTTCCTCGTCACTAGATTTCTCTTCTGGGGCAGCTCCCACGTCCTCTGGTTTGGCATATTTCTCACAGAATTCTGAAATAATTAAACACCAGGGCAGCACAGCCATCGTTGTGAATTCATAAGTTATGTAGCATATGGGCAAGAAACCTAGCAATACTGATCCATGAATAGTAGAAAATTTTGGAATTAGATGGCAAGAAACCAAAACCAATTATCATATTAAAAAAGTTTGAAAATAATGTGGCGAGAAACAAAAGCCGAATAATATAATTCAGTGTCAACACCCTACAACGTTATTCAAACATAGAAGGAAAAGACATTTTCTGAGGACTGAAGGAAAGGCGGAGTTAAAATTATATTCACTGCAGCAGAACCAGGAAAAGAACCATGCCAGAGAAACTACATCGAAATGCTTCATAGTACTTCATAGTACTCAGTAAGGAGGAAAAACTCTTAGTAGTGCACATCGGAAAGTGACTAAAATAACATGCCCATTCACCCACACAGGAATCTAACAAAACTATTTGCTTATGATAATCAAACAGATTATTGTTTCTCCATAGGCGCACACTTTCTGAAGTCGCAAAAGAATTTCTATGGAAAATTGAACAGCCTTCCAATCTCCTCTACTTATGTACATAACCACGCCTATACAAGTTAGATTGTTCCACACATTCTTTTTTTTGGTTGCTAAGTTTGGGTAATTGGAATCTTTAACAATGTTGGTTTTATGTATCAAACCAATTAAGCCATATGTCTCAATTGACTGGTCAGCTGCCTGAATTCTTTTGTTCAATTGAATTTAGCAGATTCGTATCATTTTTACGATGACCTTCCATGTCAAGTCTATCCAGCTCTAGCATCTGCCAACCGTAGTCCTATCTTCTTTCTACCGTTGCATTTATTGATCTTTGACGTACATGTAAGGAAGAAAAAAGGCTATCCAGTGAGCGAGACCCCCCCTACTGCAGGGTCTCGGAAGGGTTGGATGTATGCAGCATTACTCTCGCAAGCAGAGAAGGCTGTTTCTGAGACAGCTTTACGTTGTGTCCAGGCAGCCCTTCTCTAAGTACATGCTTAAATCTCTCTCATCTTGGTCTGCTCTCTTTAGAGATTCTGCAATGAAGGCTACTATGTCATCTCACATGTCAACCTTTTGTGGGTGAAAAATGATGATCCGCATGAGCACTTTCTTTAGCCACAACATTTTGCATCTTGTGTAAAGTATCAAGAAAACCTAGAGAAAATGGCTATAATAAAGGAGTTTGTCCAAACACGGTACATTTTATTGACACAAGGAAAAACTTCTATTGACAGTTGCAACAGCCATGGTTTAGGGTGTAAAGTGATGACCTCAAGAAAATCCAAGCAGAAAATCCAAGCAGTAAATGAAGATCTTCATATGGATAAGCAAAATGCAAAAAACTGATTTAGTTGCAAACTATTCCCGAGAATTTAAAGATGACACCACCTGATAAAAGTTTCATCCAATAAAATGGTTTCAATTGTGACTATAGACAGAAAGGCCAATAGATAGGAGAAAAGGACTCTAACGTACAAAGGACCAGTGGAATATTGTGGTTAAAGATTGAGATAAACTTGGTTCAGCATTACTATAACTGTCCAGCATATGGGCTATGTCGAATGGATCGCAACATGCAGGTCTGCCAGCTAACACCAAAGGCCCAAACCGAACAGGAGAATTGAGTCGTCCATATCTGGAACACCAAGTGCCCGACACACATTCTTGGATATGTAAGACCCTGCAATAGCAGGAGCCTCGTGCATTGCATAGCTCTTTTTTTCCTTATAAGCATACCCACTAAAATGACTTTCTATCCTGCCCTTTGGGATGTCAAACCCAATCAATACCTAGATGGTCTAAGTCGCCCTCATTGCCCCACTATGTGTTCTATGTAAAAATAACCAGCTATACTCTCACAATGTTCCCAAGCTCTACCCTCTTGAGGAGCAGAAACTCCACATAGAGGAGGCATTAAAAGGGTACATCTGAACCTCATTGGTATGTACACCATTAGTAGTCAAAATCTAGGTCAGAAACAACTAACGGAGTGGGGGATCTTGTTATTGCAAGGCACGCATATTAAATTGTTATAACTTCAGAAAGTTTCAGTACCTTTAACTCTTTGGTCATAAGCAGTGCGGTCGCGCATCATGAGAGCTGCGGCCTCCCCATTCAACGGGTCTGATGGGTTAGGATACAACAAAAGTTGTGGAAGGAACACTTCAAATACATTTACGAGATCTGGAAACAATGGGTTACAAGATTACTCTTAACTATCTAAGAAGTCATGGGAGTTTTGATCATGGAAAAACAGCAATATAAATTCTATTACCAAACATAGGGCTCCAAGTCTGATTGATTACATCTAAACACACTGAGCCTGACCTGTATTTGTATCACCAAGACATCAGAAAATGAATATGTGATATGGTACCCTTCATAGAAATTTACACAGAGTTAGGGTCTGTTGGATAGACGCAGATTTCAAATGAAGGGTTTCAATGTTCATTCAGAATTTGAGCCATTGTCATTCAATAACGATGTCGACACTTGATTTGAAATCCACTTCTATTCAAACAAAACCTTAACATTTTACTCACAACTCATCAACATTTGGGTGGTAGATTTTATTAACAAAGCCAATTGACGGGGATTTATATGGATAAGCATCTGGAAGCTCGACCCTTATCCTCCACACACCTCCTTGATAAGGACCTGCCATTACCAATTTAGGAGAAAAACAATGAACTCAAAAGACAGCAACAGGGGAAGAGGGAAGAAAATTTCCTTCCTCCAGGAATAAAAAACACTTATTTTCATTCAGGTTGTACAACAACTACGTTCAGAAAGTTAGTTGAAGACTATAAGTAAACTAGAAGTCGCTTCATTCAGGTTGTACAACAACTAAGTTCAGAAAGTTAGTAGAAGACTATAAGTAAACTAGAAGTCTGCAGCGACTACAGGAAAACAGTAATTCCAACTCACAATAAACCAGAAGGGGGAATGACAAGTGAATGAGGGAAAACCCGATTAAACATAATGAGGATTTTTAACGAACAAATAGGTGAGGGTTTAGCTCGGCAAAGAGTTGCTCTTGTGCACGGACACGTAGCCGAGCGGAGAATAATATTTTTAGACCTAAAAAAGACGGTTAAATAATAAAAAGACGGGATAGAGGATAAGTACTGCACCTGAATAGCTCAGGACCAGTTCTAAATGGACAAGGATGAGAAGTTCTAGGCCAATTCAACTTATAACAAAAAGTGAACAATTGAACGAAACTCTAACTGTTAAAGATAAGGATTCAGAGAGTGCAGATAAGACTTGTTTGTTAGTGGCCAATCATGAGCAAGTCTAGTCCATCTCTAATGAAAAATTAGGAAATGGGAAGGATTTGAATTATTGAAGGAGAACCTCTATAAAAAGGCACACTCTCGGAGTAAAGTTACGTTGTAACTTGTTATTGCAAGCATTATATTGAGAGTTATTATTTGATTGAGTACTGACGTAATCATCGGAGTGCCTTCCCGCTGACTAGAGGCAATGGGTCTTTTGACGGTTTATTATTTTGCAGATATTACATTTCAGGTGGATTTAAGAGATAGTGTGTTCGGTCACCGATTGAGGAACTAACTTTTTTGGTAAGAAGATTTACTTGCTCACAATTAGCGCCGTCTGTGAAAATGTTAAAGCCTCATGGCAAAAACACAAGAAGAAAAGGTCGGGGGTAGGCCAACAATAAGTCCAAGTTTAAAACCCCACCTCGAGCCCCAACAAACCGGGAAGCTAGGTTCGCGAAAAATCCATTTGGACAAGAGAGATTCTCGTTGTCACAAGAACGACCACAATGTCCTCACAGATGTCCAAGAGGGACCGGCAGTATGCGAAAGGCTGCAGAGGGGGTGAATGGGAACTCTAACCCCACCTTCTACGATTGCTATCATAGGATATGGAGTGTATCCCATGTAGCCCCATCACGGATTGTGTTGGGGGCAGCACGAGACGTCATCCAGGACGTTATATTACGATGGAATTCTGTAATTTTATCAAGTGTCTTAACCATATACCTAAAGATCCCCATTTCTGAGAAGGGAACGAGGAGACTAAAGAGGGACTTACAGAGGTGAGTCAAGAACCGTGGAGCACAGTGCATGTGGGTATGGTGGCTAGACGTGAGAAAACTCTAAGAACTCCAAAAAAGGGTTTTTTCTCAGAGGGCAAGAAATAAATGGAGTGAAATGGTAAATATAGGCAGTAAAAAGGGACATTACGTGTAGAAAAGCGCGGAAGGGTCCCGTCGGTTACCCAAAAAGCTACCATCAAACGTCATTCGCATTTAATTCGGTTTCACGAATTCCAACGAATGGATAAATGTTATTTTCCTGAGCAGGATATCCGGACAAAGCGCGTGGATAAGAGTCAAGAAGAGATAAGCTTTGCCTACTTTGTTTGCTTGGCAAAGAGCAACGAAAGTTGGAAGGTAATCGAAGGAGGTAAAATCCAATTAAACCTAATTACGGTCTTTACCAAACAAATAGGCGATGGTTTAGCTCTAAAGAGGTGATCTTGTGCACGGACATATTGCCAAGCGAACAATAATATTTTCCTACCTGAGAGAGTGGCTAAATAATAAAAAGTCTGGATAGAGGATAAATACTAAACAGACAAGGATGAGAAGTCTTAGGCTAATTCAATTTATAAAGAGAAGCTAACATTTGAATGAGAATCTAACCGTTAAAGATAAGGACTCGGAGAGTCAGGATAAAACTTGTCTAGTTAGTGACCAATTATGAGCAAGTTTAATCCATTTCTAATAAGAAATTGGGAGAATGGGAAAGATTTGGATTGTTGAGGGAGAACTTTTATATAAAGGCACAGCCCTTGGGGTGAAGGTAGGCTGTAATTTGTTATTGCAAGCACTATATTGAGAGTTATTTTTTAATTAAATACTGACTTAATTATCGGAGTGCATTCTTGCCGACTAGAGACGCAGCTCTCTTGACGGTTTATTACTTTGCAGAGATTAGGTTTCAGGTGAGTTTGAGAGCTAGTGTGTTCGGAGGAACTAACTTTCCCAATAAGAAGTTTTACCCGCTCACAAACAGGTATTTTCTCTCAAAATTGAAACCACCCATTTCCCTACAAGTAGTAGATTTCGAAGATTAGTTGAGGACTATAAGTAAACAGGAAGTCTGCAGCAATTACAGGACCCCCCCCCCCCCCCCCCAAAAAAAAAAAAAAAAGTTAACTCCTTAACCAGTCTTGACAGCGGCCAAAAGTGGCGCAAATTTTGTCTGTGAAACCAAATTATCACAAGATTGAAAAGACCAAGCTTATCTCAAATTAAAACCAGAATACGGGGTAGAAGTAAAGGGCCATACCAACAACAAAATTACAGAATCCATTTCGAAGGTACATCGGAATAAGAAAAATAATCGAAATCAAAACGGTATATCAAACCCCCAGAACAGTAAAAATCTATGAAAGACTTTTCACACGAGTACATGGTCAGATACATATGAATAAGCGAAGACCCAGAACAGAAATGATACTAAAAACCACAAAATTTCGAGCAAAGAATGTCTGATTGAGATATAGGTGTGAGGATTTACTGTCACTGGGTCCATTGAAGTCTACATAGAACTCTTCCATGCCATCATTGATCACCTCCACCTTGTAATCACTCATCATCCTAGTTTTTCCATAAAAAAAAAAACGAAGGCCAAAATAAGAAAAAAATGAAACCGCAAGTCCAAATTACTTGAAGAGAAATTAAGGAAATCGCAGAAGACAATTGAAGAGATAAATTAGAGGATTCACAGTTTCATCAAGTCCATCTCCCGGCGTTTGCTTGGAGAAGACATCACTTTTTCTCTGTACTTTTTGCCCACTCCCTTTCGGTGGCCTCAGAGAAATAGAGAAGCAAATGTGTTAGGCAAAATGGTTAAGACAAAAAGAAGTGGAACTTGGACATAAAACAGATTTTATTAAACCGATTTAATTATTCAGTCAACGTAATCTATCGCGTATTTAATAATAAATCTTGTGTAAATATTTTGATAGATTATATGGTAGTGGAAGAATGATAGTAAAAAAACAACACAGTGGTCTTTCACTAATTTTTTTTCTTAAAGCCGTCCTTAATTTTGGATGAACCTCACCTTTCTCAATAAATAATTAGATTGATAAAAAATTGATAGCCATGCATAAAATTTTGCAATAATTGCACATTAATAACTGTTTGAACGTAACACTGTTATTATAAATACAATTGGGAAATCAGAATTAAAAAAAAAAAAAAAAGTCGTAGTATCTCATTTAGCAATTAGGTAGTTATTAATATTAAAAAAATTAATTTTTGCATGAATAATTATCGCTACAAGATAAATACCCAAAGATTATGACAAGAACAAGTGATGGGTTTGATTATAGGGAATTACATCAAATTGTAAATAACAGAGAATCAATTATTCTATAATAATAATTGTATTATATATTGTGTTAACAATGTTTTCCATTTTTTATATGATGTTTTTGAAGATTCATCTTCTCTTGAAGAGTGTAGAATCCTTGGGTACACTATGGATTACTAATAAAAGCACTTTAGTGTTTGTTGTCATCCCAATCCCATTATAGATAGATCTTTTCATGAACCATAAATAGGGGGATGAACAAACTTCTAATTTATGAGCATTATCTCTACCCTTAGGGAGTTGGCATCCATTACCTAACATACTAATCTCGACATTATACTGTGGGACAACCATATAATTTTTTTATTTTTTTAGAAGAAGAACTAATGAAATCCCACCGACTTACTATTTTTATTATTATTATATTATGTCGAAAATAAATTATCAATAATTAGAATAACTATACTGGACAAGTTTAAAAAATATAATTGTAATTTTTCTAATCATTATTTACAAATCGATCTTCAATTTTTTGAAACGAATAAGAAAGGAAGATAAAAAGACAAAGTATTTTATAACAATCATTCAAAATCACCTATTATTGCCCCTAACATCAGTTAATAATATCATTGTACAGTCAATATTTCATATCAAAATTGTAAAAATTACTATCATCCGTCACCTCCATCTTATTTAAAATTGTATTTGCCAACTAATTTCTCACATATTTTAATTAGCAGCATCAAATTTCTCTATTAGCATTGATGACTTTAATTAAAGTTGTCATTTTTTTATTTTTTTTACGGCAACAACTTGTCAAATACTTTAGTTGCCTTAATCTTCTCAATCATTAATGCTGGCGGACTCCATCAAAAGCTACGAGACTTATCACTATAATTTTTAAGCCTTTGGATACAACATCTCGAGATTCATTTTCTTTAATAAAAGATAAAAGAATCTCCTAAAATGCAAAATATTAAGAATTCATTTTTTAGAAAAATAATTTTTAGTTATTACAAATCAAAATTTAATTGATAAAGTCTTTGATGAAAATGTTGAAGAAAAATTGTCTTCGAAGTTACTGTCGGCGATGAAGTCTACTACAAAACACAAAAATAATGACACTTAGAGACGTGTTACTTAGTCGTTTTCCTAAAAATAATATTTGTCCCCACTAGATAATATACATAGGGTTACAGTAAATCCGTCTTCAAGATACAACGAAGTCAGAACTAACGTTCTATCCAACTACATTTGCACAAACGAAATTGGATAAAATATATGCGTGGTGAAAAGTACTAGAAAATAACTAACCCTAATGACTAATTTCGTAGTCTATTTATAAGCCAAATGCTACTAATTTGAATAGATACACACCCGTTCACTTTCTGCTATTGGATTAAATCCTACGGTGGAGATTGCACTCTTTCAAACAATCGCGACTATACCAAATCAACACATCCTTTCCAAAATGGTACGATTAATTACACCTCAACTCGTTCACCTAAACGAGTATAACTCGTTCCAACAGGTATAACCGTACCAATGGGCACCCCAACGGGTACAACCTTTCTCTCTCAAAATACAAACCAATTTATTTTAAAGTTCTTACAATCACGACACATCATGATGACCAGACTCGTCACTATTGGATTGATACAGCTCCCCGAAGTGTTGATCCACCACTCTTTGATATGACTTTATTGAAAAAGAAACTCAATCCTCGCTCCTCTACGCATGCGTCAAATTACTTAAATACGCCCAATGTTTCCCCTATCCACCATTCTTTCGCAAGTGACCCACCTTGTTGAAATTAACTCTTCCCAAATTTTATGTTCTTCCAACTTTGGTGGCGACTCCAAGAAGCAAATGCCAGACGAAAAAGACCGGGCATGGTGTGAGCCGATTCATGGCTGAACAGGTTTTAGACGGAGGGCCCAGATACGAGTTGTAATATTTTAAAAGTTTTTATACTGAACTTTTTTTTGTTTAATGAAAATTGTAAATTATTTTCAATTTATGAAAGAAATTTAATTAGCGAAAAAAATTTCGAAGCCGTACACCAACTAAAGAAATAGAGATAGTAGAAAAGTAATAAACTAGCAAAGAATTAAATTTATAAAAAAAAAAGAAAGGGAATACATAGTAAATTCCAACATCGGGCAAGGTTTAATTGGACTTCCCCTTGAAGTAATAGTTTAATCGACAACTTATAATTACAAAAGCAAATTAATTCACCAATTGTTATGACCACAGTTGTAATTATTGTGGACTAAATATTTTGGGGAAGTAACACTTAAAATTCCTTCACTTTGGCCTGAATCTCACTATGGTACCTCAGTGTTCTATTGCTTTGGTGAACTCCCCATCCTCTTTTTATTCAATTTGCGAAATGGCCCTTCCGTATGCCTAAACTCACAATTCCTTAGATGATTTAAATGAAAATAACGTTTTTTTTTTTTTTGGTTAAGTAGTATGAGATTCTTCACTTGGTCCACTCCACTGCCGTAGTCGATCCGATGCTTGTGCTACCTGCAAAATAAATTTAATTTAACTAAATAGAAAAAAAGATATTACCACATATCATGTTTTCCGCATATACATCCAGAAAATAAAGAAAGAAAGAAAGAAAGAAAAACAAATGAATTACCTCCTCATTCCAATCTGTTTTCCATGTGATGAACAAAAGGATCAAAGTTTGCAGAAAAGTCCCACATATCATGCCAATCCAAATTCCCTATTTACAATAAATATTTCTGTGACTCACTTGTCCATAATCCAAATAAAATGATCACATATCATGTTCATCCGATGTTATTAAAATACAAGATCGCAACGCATTCATATCAAGATAAATGAATTTCAATCTTGCTTTTTCTTCATAAATATGTTTTAAAATTATATCAATCAACATGATTTTTGACATGGTTAATCTTCTCAATGAGATTTGGAAAAAAAATTGGTTTATTTACCAAATAGAGCCGAAAATACAAAAAATGGACCTTACAGAAGGTCTAAACTATTTTCTAATTAACAATTCTTATACAAAATCTATTGTAGATAAAAAGATGTGAAGATTAAATTTTGAAGAAACATTGACATCTACGTTGACTGATACCAGGATTTTCCCCCATAGCCATAGGTCTTAAATTAGTCACACACTTGGCATATAGTTTGTTTAAATTTTTTTATGTTTATATAGCATTAATCAGACAATGGTTACACAATCTTGGCAAAAAAAGATTGATACTCTTACCTCTACTCCTAAACTTGTTTTGTAACCTAGAAGAAACCCAAGAGGGAGCCCAACAACGTAATAGCAGAACAAATTAATATAAGCTACCAGTGCTTGCCATCCTCCTCCAACAGCAACTCCTGCAAACAAAAACGAGAGAGAGAGAGAGAGAGAGAGAGAGAGAAGGATTAAACTGTACTCCGAAAAAAAGAATTTAGTAAGATAAAATTCACCTAAAAGACGTGGCCAGAAAAACTTCCAAACTATTGAGTTACAATAACAGGTGTGTTAGATTTAAATGAAATAATTACAAAATGTCGCTTCATTCTTCATACAAATTCACTAAATTGTGTGAATATAGCAAGTTCCTTTTTTTCTTCTATGCGGGTAAAGAAAATTCTGAATATGGGCAACACTAAACAATAACATAACTTTTTAAAGGTCACACGCATATAGAAAGACCTTAGTATTTGTCCAACATGTATAAATAGTGATCTCTTCGTTCATCTTCAAAAAAAAAAAAAAAAAAAAAAAAAAAACCATACTCCATAAATTCGTGCTTCAATTTTTCGTACATCATTCAGAGAGAGATATTGTCTCAGTTTTGTTCGTCAGAACAAAATTGTCAAGTTCTGCAATCTTTGTTTATCAGTCGCTGTATTTTGGAATACAGACACCGACGTTCCCTCGAGCACATTCTGGTGATGCGGCAATTCTGTCTTAAGGACATTATGTGATGCACAAGACCTGATTGAAATCCAATCAGAGTTTCATATTCACGTTTTTCTTATTATATTTTTCAATTCTGTTATTGTTCTGTAACTCAGTAATCATCTAGTTTGTAGTTTGTTATTTTTTCCGTTGTTGGTCTAAAACTGTTAGTATTTCATACTATTTTTCTACATAAAATTGGTTATAGAATTTGTTTGTTTGAAAAATCAACTCAAGTCTTTGGTAAATGGTTAAATTGGGAAGATTGGCAATACCTGAAATAACCGGTTGAACACTGTTGAGCACCATAGTAATGGCAAGGAGGTAGGCTAAATGAGAAGCAGCCTTTTGCATCTCTTTGCTGTCTGTAAATATTACAGCAAAGTGGTTTCTGGTAGTCATTATAGCAACCATACAAAAGATCCCAATCACAAGAGACTCTGCCACTGTCACCAAAACAGAGTATTTTGCAACTCTTGGGTGTCCTGATCCAAGCTCGTTGGATACGCGAACGCTATCAACAATAAACAACAAGAAGAAGAAAAATAACATTAATTATGAATGATATATTTGTTGTTGGTAAAAAGAGCCTAGTTAAGAAGAAAGTGACAGAAGGAATAAATACATAAAGACACATGGCAGCTGAAGGTTCCTCGAAGCACCTGTATTCAATGGTTATGAATGATTTGTATTTCCAGAATTGTTATTGTACTAGTGCAAGTAGCGTGGTGGTATTTTCTTGTATGTTCATTACCAAGCAAAAAAATAAAAACTATAAATGGTTTTGGTGGATGAGTAGCGACTTACCTTATGGCTGCATTAATTCCAATGAACAACATGCCTTCCCAACCATTGATATTCATGCTGCAAAAACAGGATCCTCAAAAACACAAACCAGAATCCACAGACATAGAGAAATGAGATACGAGTTTAAGCTCAATAATTACCAGATGGAAAGGGATCCAACTGCAATAACAGGATCCTCAAGGTGTCCAGTAAGAACAATAATACTCATAAAATACCAAATCTCCAAACAGATCATAATAGCTGAAGCCACTGAAAGCTTTACAAAGGGCCACAGCTCCTTCAAAGCCAGCCAAGAAAGGCCCTTCCACCCATCATCTTTGCACCAACACACAATGTAACCCACCTGTGCCAAAGCCACTCCCCAAGCTGAGACGTCGTAAGCCGCAGCAGCACCGGCTAACCCCCACCCAAACACACTTATGAAAAGGTATAGCATCCCAATGTGAAGGAAAAGAAACACAAATCCAATCCATGCCAGAATTCCCACCTTTTTTTATTTTTCATGGGTAAAGAAAGTCTGTTAATAGCAGGCTAAAATTAAGTAGAAAAAAGAAAGTGGAATGACAGTCCCACCTTGCTCTGGGCTTGTAGAAATTTTTGGGTGGGAAAATTGATGGCTAAGGAAAACATCTGGGGGATGACTTGGATGGAGAATTTTCCGGCAAGTTTGGAGATGTCATCTCTCTGGCCGAGGAGTTTTAATATGGGCGTAGCGTAGAGGTAGAGTGGGAGTATGAAAAAACAGGCAGAGAGTAGGATTATCCATGATCTTTGCATGTATATTCCAAGCATTTCTAACTGACCGGCTCCAAATGCCTGCCCACATAGTGTCTCTAGTGCACTCCCCATCCCTAGCTGCAAACATACATACATACATACATACATACATACATATATATATATATACACACATCAGGCAGAGAGAGAGAGAGAGAGAGAGAGATGACAAGAAAGAAAGAAACTAACCAAGAAGCCGAAGGAGAAGTTAGCAAGGACAGAGAGAGAAATTGCAACAGCAGAGAGCTCAACATTCCCAATATGCCCAACAAAGATGTTAGTAAGCGAATTTATCCCATAATTGCACAGGATATTAAACGCTATAGGCCCAGCAATGGCCCACAATTTTGCGGACTCTATACCACATATGGTTTTCACATCTTCAAAATTATTGACGCGAGGATAATCGCCGCTCTCGCTGGCCACCAGCAATTGTGGCGGTGCATGGTGGAGCTCGGTGGCTTCGAGGTTGTGGCTGCCACTGCCAATTTTGATCAATGGTAACTCCATCTGAAATGCAACTCTTTTCCTCGGCGTCGATTCTGCAGAGGATGAAGAGTTGCTCTCCCCTGCCTTTTCTGTCCCATTCTCTTTAGTGCTCCCAATTTTTGCAACTATGTAATTAATTTGTTTTCTGCTTTCAATATTCAGGCTGTGACCAATTTTGGATTTTGGTAATGTGATGAAATTTTCACTATTTTTTTCCCTCTGAATTATTTGGTGAGAGAGTGTAGGTGTTTTTTTGTTTGGTCCTGTTGCTCGCTATGAAAAAGGATTTACTGCCAAATGGTGATTTTGTACCCTACACAATATTTTTTTGTTCTAACATTGAGAGAGAGAGAGAGAGAGAGAGAGAGAGAGGGAGAGAGAGAGAGAGAGACCAAGTCAGGAGTCTTGATCACAAACAGAAAGGTAGTTTTTTCGGTTATCCTTGGAAGTTTAGCTCCACCATACAATTTCCATGGCCTTCTACCACTGGGGCTACAATATTAAGTTGCAATACAATTCATTCTTAAACTTGATGGGTTCCACACCATTGATTGGAAAGTAGATATAATGGAGATAATTATCAATAATTTGGGACCTATGTTTCTTCTGTGAAGTCATTGCTTACGTTCTGATTTTTTTGGTCCATCCTATAAATTTATGTTTTGGATGTTTGTAAGAGTGTGTGGAAAAATTAGAGAATATCCTTTGTAATTCCTCTATTATAGTGAAATTCTTCTGTCTCTTTGCTTTTTGATTTTATGACTAGTTTAATTTCGATCCTAACAAGACTCTTATGATCCCATTTTCTTGTTTATTGAAACTTCTCATACAAAGAAATTGTTGTATCATTTTTCCACAAAAGAGGAATCAAAAAAGGAAAAGAAATCATAGCTAATCAATTGTGAGCTGACTTAACTTTTTGCGACCTGCATGTCCCGTTCCATTTGGAGTCTGAGACTTTATATGAGAAAGTTGCAATTATTATTATTGTGGGTAGGTGATTTTTTTAGATAGAAAAATTATTAGCTTGATCAATGGCTAAACACATATACTCTCTAACTCACTTTTCTACATGATCCATACAAGACAATATACCGTCAAAGGATCTTCTGTCTCTAGATAGAAAGACACTTCGATGATTAAGTCAGTACTTAAATCAATTAATAACTCTCAATCTTAAGTGCGTAATGAGAATTTACTGCATACATTTTACCCTGGGGTGTCCTTTTATTAATAGAAATTCTCTGTCAATAATTTGAGTCTTAATGAGATCTCTAATTTCTCGTTAGAGACGAATTAGCTAGAAGTGCTAATTTCTCATTTTGATTCAATTAAGTTTTACCTCATTTAATTTCTCTCAAACTTTACCTGTTCCTTGCCGAGCTAATAGAGGAGACAAAGCTCACTGTAACCCATTGGTTAGATATTTTTGCTTGGGCGAATATCTCTTCGCACTCGTTGGAATTCATGCCATTGTATTTAATCAGAATGACACGTATGTGGCAGCTTTTGCGGTAATCGACACGTTACTCATGCTTGTGAAACCCAAACAACTGTTAATCTTAACTAAAAACCCATGTTCACATTTTTCCTCTTACCGTTACCTCTTGTGTTCCTAAGCACCCCAACCCTTTATTTCTAAATTGCTGAGTTTTTCAAAACTTCTCTCTCATTCCAAAGGTTCCCTTCTCATTTCGGTTAGTCTTTTCGGACCTCTATTCTTTTCTTGTGTCATTCTTCTTGGTTTCCCTTTTGTTTTCCATAAATGGGTATTTGCAGGTCGATGTGGATTTCCTTGCAAAAATGGAGGAATTCCACCGCCAATGTAGTGTACCCGATGATGTGGCACTCGTTCTTGACGGTCTCGATGATGTCCGCGACGGGGCCATTGGGGACACTTTCTAATCCTCCTCCCCCCTCCACCCCAATCGCTATTATAGAGGGTAGGGTTAGATTTTCCCTTCACTCCCTTCTTCGTAGATTATCGCGTACTATTGACTGACCCCAATGCAAATTTCAATCAACACCTTTAGGATTATTATGTGCATCGTTGAACTAAATAGAATTCTAGGTATCGATCTATATTTGTGGGATATTTAGTATAATTATGATATGGTTAGGGCTAATTCCGAGACCTACTACCTCAAGGTCCATAGAGGCCGAGAGAGAATTGTTTACCTACCTTCCTAATTCCACATGTGGGGATGACGATGACTTCCTAAAGGTCATAGGAAATTGGGAGTTCGGCCTCAATGAGGTTGAAAATCAGTGCATAAGTATTCCCAGACCATTTGGGAAACCTCGTTAGTAACATGTCTTCTTTTTTTCTCTTCATGTTTCTTATCTCAGTTTGACCTAATTGTTGCTTGTTTTGTGTCTTATTAGCTCGAAAATGCAACGTGACAAGATCGTCACCTTATCACCTCAAAACCATTCTGACTACAAAGCACCCTAGAGCAATGCGGAAAAAGTTGAGCTCTCGATGTATAGTTGCGTTATAACCCTAGTTACAGAGGTTATTTTTTCCGAATTGCCAACGTTGATATTGTGGCCGAGCAGATTGATAAACCTGTCCCTAAAGGAATAACTCTTCCCTTTCTAAGAGAACTGAGTCGAGTTACAGTTGCATGCGCTGTTGTTGGCCCTTCTAGTGCAAGTAGTTCCTCATCTTTCTCCACCCATATCCTCTCTCTCCCAACTGACAACATGCCCCCATCACCTGCCTCCCCCGAATATTGGACTTCAACAGACAAAGCCGTTTACATCCAAGCAACGATGGATAGCAATGACTTGGTAAGCCTTAGGGCCAACCTGGCTCTCGAGGGTGCCAATAAAAAGCAAAAAAGAAATCAACCCCCCCCCCCATTGATGTTGTTACCAGACCTCTCCTCCCCATCAGAAGAAGAAATTGAAAAAGAACATGGTGAATCCCAATAAAAAAAGCCTCCTTCCGATTTCACCAAGGTGTATGAGATCCAAGACTTGAACTCCCAAATTGCCCCTTAACCGTCAAAGACTATGTCAAGTGTTTTGCTATGGCCCAAGCCCTGCCCAAAGTTGTCCTCCTTCCAAAGGACATGAATGAACTAAGCATTGTCGATGACACTGCATTGGTGCAGTCCATGATGGCATATAGCATGGCAATGAGCCTTTTATCTCTTCCACTTAATTTACACATACATTCTTTGCAAGTTATTCATATAACACTTTTGCTTAGAGGTCCATTTAGAGAGATGTCATTCTAGAGCGCTTTATCGAGAACAACAAGAGTGCCAAATTTCACAAAACCAACTCAGTCAAATGGCATCGACAAGCGATTAATGCTAAAGATAATGACAAGGTGCATCAGAAAGTAGCTGCGGAGGCTAAGAGCCACGTTGAATTGCTAGAGAATAAGCTTGAAGAAGAGAAGCTCTATGCCGACCTCGCCGAAGGCCAAGTCGAAGAGGCAAGAGCACTGGCCAATCAGCTGCGTGAAGATTGCAAGGCTGCTCGTAAGAAGGGACGTGCTGTTGCAACTGAGCACTAAGAGAAAAAAACTCCTTGAGATCCAAGAAAAATATTTTATATTTGGATGGATAGCTACTCTTCTAGCTGTGGAGACTTCCACTGTTCTTGATTATTCTGGTTGGTTTGGCCATGGAGGACTGTTTTTAATTCAAACTTTGCCCGAGATGGGTTCATGATAGTTCTTTTGATTTCTGTCTATGTCTATCTTGTGCTTTTTGTTGTATCTCTGAGATTTAGCATAATTCTTCTTTAGTCTAATGCCCTGGACCATTGCCCACATTTTGGACACCATTGTCCATACATAGAAAAGTTTTTTCATATTTCGAAAAAACTTCTAAGGTTCTGGTCAATGCCTTTGGGCCTTGCCTGTACTATTGGGAAACTGTCCAGGACCAACGGCCCTTATGCCTTGCTTAAATCAATGCCCCTTTTGACTTGATTGAGAGAGCAACACTTGTGTTTATCTCGACCAGGAGACTAATACCTCTTAGTTTCGGACCATTGTCTAGGACTATTGCGCTAGTCTTTGTCTCAACTGAGAGACTATTGTTCCCTAGCAAAGGGAGTGAAGGCTAGCCTTTGCTGTCTTGTTAAAAACTTGTAATACTGAATTCTAATAATATCATAAATGCCAAAATTTCCTGAAAAAGAAAAACTAGAAAAGAAGAAAAAAATTTACTGAAAAAACTTCCTGAGGTAGGAGACATTCTAAATACTTGAAACCTCTTTACCATCTAAGTCGATAAGGTTGTATGTGCCTTTGTCGAGCTTGCCAATTGCTTTGTATGGGCCATTGACTTCAAGGTATGGACAAAACAGCGTATGTTTTGAAGAATCTTTCGTCTATAGTAAAAAAAATTCACTTTTGTACATAATTTTATTTTAAATAAAAAAAAATTAGATCGACAATTTAAGCTAAATAGAATTTAAATGACATGTTCATAACTGGAGAGAAAAATAAATTATATCGATAAATAAAGAAACAATCATCTAATGTATTTGTAAGAAAAAATTACATACCTATAGTGAGATGAGGAGAGATGAGGAGAGAAACAAATATTGTGTGCCTTAGAGAGAGTTTGTTTTATTTTTTAGGGTTGTTTTTCATCTCTCCCGCACAAAAATAGGGAGGGGATGTGGCTGCCTAATGATCGACCGGCAAAAGTGTCGCTGATGCGCCGGCC
>JABCMJ010055973.1:0-11576 GCA_014822125.1 Arbutus unedo
CTTAATGCGAACATGAGTCCAAATGAACTTTTAAACCAAGATATGTTCCTTCTAACTATATTGTCAATACCAAAACATAAACTTAGACTTTTCATCCTTGATATCATACTCAACCATCCACTTTAGGGTAATCCATTCGGATGATCATTATTGATCCAACCAGATGACTTATGTTTGATGACTTATGCTTAATGACTTACACTTTATGCTTGACACCTTATGCTTTATTACCTATATTATGTTGTCTTTTATAATCATGTTAGAAATTGTGCGCGCCTATGCTTACGTAGACTCTATATTTCATTTAATATCATGAACCATGTTATTCTCATGCTATCTTGATCGTCCTAGTTGTTGTTTGAGTAAGTGTCAACTTAGTGACGAAGGTCTAAGTACACGTCACTTTGAGTATAATCACCCATCACGTGTTTTTGAATGATAAATAAAATTTTGAGGAAATAACTGAGATGTGTCTTATGAACGTGATATCACTCCATGGGGAGATCGTGTTAGGATGTCTTTAGCCGAGATATGAATTTTTAGCCGAACTATGTCTGGTACCACCAGGCTACGTTTTGGAGCTGAGTGAGACATGACACATGGGAGGCGTAATGCCCGGGAGTATAATGGTTGAGAACATGAAATATGGGAGCTGATGCTTGTGTACGTATGCGTCGGATACGAGTATAATAGTTTGCCTAATAGTAAGCTTGGTCCTTGTGTACGAAGAATACAAACCGGTTTGCGTGTATCAGTAAGGTTGATTGTAAGAGGAGTTGATGTCATAAATCAAAGAATAAGTACCAATTTATAGTGAATACTGATGATTATTCAAAGAAACATCATTGAAGAGTTGACCAAGTAAATCGCCGAACCACTATAAAAAAAATTCTCGTCTCCAGTTTACTGTATTTTTCGGTTCTCTATGTCTTGATATTTGATCAATTGCACTTATTATTTGTATGAGATTTCCGCTCTAGGTTACTTTATCATATATTGTTCTGCATATTCAATTCTACTGTATGATATAATATTTAGTGTAATGGAAATGGTATCTCATTTGATGTGTATTATTGTTTAAATATTGCGTATCATTAACCATAGCTAAAAACCGTTGGTTTTGGTTCAATTTTGAGTCTTTCATTGCATATTCCGTAAACTTCATTGCGTAAAAAGTTCCTTGGAAATTGCATATGCATATTACAGAAACTTCAGTGCACAACATACGAAAATTTTCATTACTTCATTAAATAACTACTACCACTTAAGCAACACTGCAAACAATATCACCATGCTAGTGACCACATAAATGATGAAACATATACATTCAGCATAACTATATTTGCTTTAAGTACTTAGATTTTTGTTGAGAGACTTATTGAGCTAAGCTCTTCTTTTTACTTTCATTCTTGGCACATTCATTAGTTAAGGAACCCATGCACTATAGCTTTCTCTCTTTACACTATTTGCACATTCACATTCTTTAATTATATGGGTATACATAGTAAATCTTGTATTTATTTGTCTCATTATTTTTCACTTTTAGAATGATATTTGTCCTGACATATTTTGTTTGAGGATGCTTTCAGTGTTTGAAGATGACATGTTCGTGACCGGAAAAAGTGCTAAATGGATAAATAAAAAATTGACCAATGCATTTAGAGAAAAAATATAGTTTTCATAGGTGGAGAGGTAAGGAGAGAGGGAGAGGATGTATGGAGTGCTTAGAAAGAAAGTTATTTGAGGATTCTCTCCCTTTTTAGACAGTATAGACTGATATTTTGTAATTTTAAATTAATCACCGGATGACATCATTAAAATCTATCAAATACTAAACAACAATAACCTAAAGGAGAAAAGTTTTATTATTTTTGTAAAATAAAAGAGATTTTTTAAAAATTTGAAAAGCAAATCCTAAAATGGTTAGAAACCTCAAGAAAAGCAGCAAAATCACAATGTCCAATGATGAAGGTAAAATTTACATTATTTTGAAAGAAATATTTTTTTACAATGGGATAATTTTGTATTTAAAATGTATGCACAAACGCTGTATTTGTATGACTTTTTGTGTCCGAACGGAACGGAGTGTATGTATGCTTTTGGAGAAAAGAAGAAGCCAGAAAGTGAAAGGAGAGAGAAATGGAGCAGGAAGAGGGAGAAGATGGTCATGTTTCGCAAAGAGAGAAGAAGAGTTCGTTCGTAATTAAGATACCATCATACCAAGAAGTCATCGACACCTCCCAATCCCAAACTGGATCACAACCTCCCTCTCTCTTCACCCCTTCCCCTTCCTTCTCTCAAGCCTTCAATTTCATCAAAACCTCCGAATTCTACACTCCTCCTCCTCCTTCTACCCCGCCGCTTCCTTCGTCCACCATCGTTTCCCAACCCTCGAACGCCTCTTCTAGGTATTCTCTTCTCTTCATCTTCTGTTAGTTTTTTGTTTGAAACTGAGATTGGGGAGCCAGGGCTTCATTTATTGTTCATTTCTTTTCTTTTTGTAATTTGACTCTTGTTCTTTCTTTCTTTCTCAGCCAGTTGGGTAACCAATCGGAGGTTCCGTCTTCTTTTTCGTCCGCTGTTGCTTCGTCGTCAACCACTTCACAAGCTGCTAACAACCGCAATGCCATTCTTGTTAGCCATAGGCAGGTCGGTTGTTCTGTATTCATGTCTAAGGCAATTTTCTAGTTGAAAGGAAGATGGATAAGTTGTTTATTTTCAAGTATTGTAACAAATTCTTATGGCATATTGAAATCCGCAAGGTAACAATTTGTCTAAATGACATATGGTAGGAACATCCGAACATGGGGCCTTCTTCTCTCGCATCTGTTGCTAATAGGTTCTCTCTCTCTCTCTCTCTCTTCATGGGGCGGGTTCTTTCGTCAAGATGCGTAAAGCCATCAAGGAGGCGTCAGGCGTGAGGTTCACATATCGATCCAATGTACTGATCCAAATAGTTACTTGAATGAGCGAACTGCACATGTAGCAACTTGTTTGCGAGTTATGTTCTGGTTCAAAGTAGAGGAAAATGCATAGGGCTAAAGTTCTGAGGAATGACGTTCCTGTTTAAGGTTGTGTACTATATACCATACAGATATTCCTAGCTTAAGTCCCAAATCAGCTCTTGCCGAGCTCGTGACCGTGACATTAACCTTAATCCACATAGGCTCTTGCCACGTGGCCAAGTCATCCTGATCGGCACTGGTGCGTAGACATCCTGATGCGAATTGCCCACTGGATTGGAGCCTTCGACCCAGTCCAACATTGGTCATCGGATCCCCAGTTCAGAGCTCTCCCCCAGTTACCCAATCGTCCAATCCATAACGTCAACTCGGCCCAAAACCTCTTTCAATCCCAAAGTCTGGCCTGCCCCGTTCTTCACACTACATTAAAAATGGATGATTTGAGTAGGATTCGAAGATTGGACAATTTTCTTTGCTAGTTGTGTTTCTGTTCTCTCCTTTTCTTAGTCTTTATATGTTATTGTCTTTTTCTTTCACAACATTACATAGTTACTTGAATAGGGTGGCATCCATAAAACCGATACTAGTAGGCTTGTAACCAGTTAGCTTGTTGCATAAATCAGAGAGAAGACTTCTCTATTTTTCTTTTTTTCATGTTTTGGAGAGTTTACTAGAATCTATTTAAAATATTGAGGAAAAACTTGGGGCATACAGGCCATTCATCAGTGTCCCAGACTCTTGGTGTTTAAGGATTTGACTTTGGATACAAGAATGAGGCAAAAAAACCAGAAGCTTAGTAATTGCAGTTAGCCCAAGACTAATGGCCGTAACTCTAAAGTCCTGGTGAATGAACGTCAAAACGCCCGAATCAGTCAATAATATTAGAATCTGATAAATCAGCCCATACTTGCTTACTCATGGGATGTCCTAAGACGTTGCAAAATTTCGCTTTAGATAATGATCCAATCATTGATGTAATTGGCACTAGGGTATCAAATTTCTTAAAAGCATTCCCTATTAGAAATGAATTTTCTACCTATTATTTGGATATACCAAGAAAGATGTACTGTGAAATATTTACTCATGGGTGGGGCAAGCTCTTCTATTTTGGTTCATGATTTCTCTTGGCTATATGGTTCATCTGGGGGAGAGATCGAGCTTCAAGAAATAGTGAATCAGGGTTTTGTTGCGTATTGTTTTCAACTTATGGCACATATTATAGATTCTAAGGATTGCTTCAGAAAATGGGAATTAAAGAAACAGTAAGGAGAAGAAGAAGAAACGGTTCCTTGATAACGTTGTGAACTCGGATTGTTTCTATATTTGGGCTCTGTTTTGTAGGAAGAAGAGAGGGTCGGAAAGTGTGAATCAGTAAAGTGAATGAAAGAAAAATGATAAGAAAAGTGACCTTTCCAACATGCAGTTGGTTGGGTTAAAAGTTTATTATATTGGACAATAGCATTGGAGTTGCGTTCATATTTTACTGTTTATCTTAATTTTAGCCTTATTTGTATGTCAGAAATATTAGGTAGAGTGATAAAGTGGGTATTTGAGTTTTAGAGACCAACTTTCATGGGAAAGTTGTGTTTTTGCAGGAAACAATGAATCTGTAAAAAAGCCATGACATGTTTCCTCCTCCTATTAGTATTCCCTTGCTTGCTAACTACGGTTCTAATAGCACGTTTCCCGTTCTTTCACTTCTACTACTATTCTCCTAATCAAATGGAGCTATGCGGTGAAAACTAAAAAGTAGGAATATTTAAGTCGATTAAAGGAGTACATTTTGGAGTAGGTTTAATTCCGTCCTTCATGGGGAAAGCCGCGAGATGGAAAATGCACTTTTTGGAGTACCTTGCAAAGTGGCTTCTATTTACCCACCTAATCTGCTATTTCATTTCTTTCGTGCAGAAGGGAAATCCGTTGCTTAAACATATAAGGAATGTAAGGTGGGCTTTTGAAGATGTTGTTTGTGACTACATGCTGGGTCAGGGTACATGTGCTCTTTATTTGAGGTTTCAAGCTATCTACCTTCTATCATACTCTTCTTTGTTTTATTCTATTAACTGGAAGTGCAATGCTTTTCGTAAATCCACATTGATTTTAGTTTTTTCTGTTGATAAGGGCCTATGTTTTGTCTAGGGTCGTGGGATGCATTATTTGACTTGGTTTTGAGTGAAACTACACCTACCTGTATAACACCCTCGAGTTTGCCCGAATGCTAGCTAAACGAGGCTCCGCCTGACGAAGGCTCTTGTAGTAGCTGATAAAAAATTATTGGACCTAAGATTCAATGAACTAGAGAAAACGAATACATGTAGCTGATCCAACTTAACTGGACTAAGGCTTGTTGAGTTTATGTAAAAACCTGGTATCAAGTCTACCAGGTGCATCCGGGCCTTCCATACAAGAACCGAAACGGGGGTTTGTGGGCCTCGGGCTTTATCTTTTCAGTCTCTCCTACTTTGCCTAAGAAAAAACATTACCAAATCGAATTGGTGTCTACTTCAAGGAATCTCTTTTTCTCTTTGACACAAAAACACAAGATGCCGTTCGCTGTTTTAATGACCATGTGTTACATCTATAAGAGATGACTTGTGACAAGCTATGTTTCATCGACTCATCTGTATATAGGATGGACTCATGTTTCTTGGTTACGAGTAGGGGATGTAGCGTTACATGAGCGGGCTGATCACGGATGTCAATGTAACAAGCATATTTTCCAATTGGAGTTCACCATGTAGCAACGCTAAAACTCTCATATTATGCAGAAGATTTTCAATTGCATCTATTAGACACCATTAGTACCCTAGAAACTGGAAAAGCAGACTAAGAAATCTGAATTTTACTATATCAATGCGTCCTTGGATTTTGGAATAGATACAACACTCTGACCAAAAAAAAGTATGTTCTTTTCGAAGCTTTTGTTTTTGGTATAAAGTGTCAAGACTTCTTATGTCAGGATATGGTCAAATGATAAATTTTCCTTTTCCTGTAATGCAATTTTTTGGTTGAAACTGATTTTGTTTTTTTTTATCGTAATGGTCCAGTTTCCAGCTGCATGGTTAGGGTAAGATAGTGTTTTTCATAGCATATCAATCTGTCATAAAATTGATTAACTTATTGTTCTATAAGGCCTCATCGATTTCTGCTGTAATGTAAGGGTGGGTGGCACTATTTTCATTTTCGGCTTTTATGAGTGAGACTAAATTTCGTGAATGTCTCCATCTATGCTGGCAGTTATGTACAAATTGCATGCTAGCATTTTCTTATGTAGCTTACAACTGCTATTGGTTTTTGGATTGTTATTAAGAAACTTCAATTTGGAGAGTTGCGTGAGTAATGATAATTTTTTTTTTTGTTGAACCTTGCCTATCTATTTCCCGATTTACATTGCATGCAGTCTTAGGTATCATCTACTTCATCCAGATTACCTCTATTATCGAATAAGGGAATTGCCGAAGAACTTCAAGCTTCGCGTTGTTTTGTGCCATGTTGATGTTGTAAGCTTCTTCTCTAAATGACAAGTTTGTCACGACTCTTGTGGCTTTTGATTCAAGTATTTGTTGTTCCTTTTCAGAATATGCATTCCTTGCTGACAATTTGTGATTGCTGTTTCGTTTGCATGTAATTTGGGGGATTTGGTCGCTCACTTCATTATTTCTTCCAGGAGGATGTTGTGAAGCCTTTACTTGAAGTTACAAAAACAGCTCTACTTCATGATTGCACCCTTTTATGTGCCTGGAGGTATATCCTTTTTCAGTGCACATGGTATTATGCAAACTATAGCATTTGCTACTCTATGTGGGGATGCAACTCCCCCTATCATTCATCATTTTGATGCGTTGCTTGAGAAAATTTTACGAACTTATGATAGCATCAGAGTTGTTCTGTATGAAATCATTCAATTATTGTGCATCTCATTGCAAGTACCACTTGAGCGTTATTATCAAAAGAAAATTGCATTTGCAATTTCGTGGTATCAAGTTTGTTTCTTTATTCTAGCTTGGAGGAGTGTGGTCGGTACTTGGAAACAATAAAAGTCTACGAAAAAAAGCCTGCAGACATTATCCAAGGGCAAATGGATACAGACTACTTATCCCGGGTATGTATCTCATCCAAACATTTGGCTTGTAATTATGGTATGTTGTTGAGAAGTTAGAGCTTATCGAGACTTGAGAGGCTAATATTAAGTACTTGTAAACGTGAAATCAAATAGTTTGTTCCTTTACATTAGCAGATTTCGGAGTTGACTCAGCTGGGCTCTCTCTTTGATTGTAGTTAAATCATGCTCTGACAACAATTCGGCATGTTAATAAGACTGATGTGGTCACCCTCGGTTCTACTTTCGGGGTATGCTTATGTGTACAGCAAGCTATCAATTGCATACACTCTTCTGTTCTTTGGGATTAATTATCTTATGGTTTCAGACTGTCTCTCATATCATGGATGCATCGATGGAAGATCTAGCTCGTTGTCCTGGCATTGGAGAGCGCAAGGTTATAACATTAACTTTTTTGTTGGCTTGCTATTATTCTACCCAGTTTTCAAGCACCATGCATTTCTTCAACTCTTTTGGCTTATCTGTTACAAATGAATGAAGTTTATTTTGCTTATGCTCAAGGAACCTAGGGATGGACCTAAGAGACTTTTAGAACTGGTTTTAAGAGACTTTAACTGCGTTCGATGTTTTGATGACTTTTAGAACTGGTTTGAACTGAGAAGTAATTTTTGAATTTTGAGGTTTCTAACCAATTGATACTTAACGTGTTTTGCTATGATGATGGATCAGGTAAAGCGCTTATATGATACGTTTCACGAACCATTCAAGCGTGTAGCTCCGAAGCATCTTCCCATTCCAGAAACCTCTACACAGAATAATGTTGAACCACGCCCAGTGAGTGAAGGAAATGAAGATGAAAAAGAAGATTTGAATAAGCATAGGAAGAAAGAACCGGAAATAACTATTAAATCAGCCCTATCAGCTGCTTTTGCCAAGTTTACAGATAAAGTTGGTAAAAAGAACAATAATTCAGTACAGGAGAAGATTGAGGAATCTAGTGGCGGTGTGGAAGCAAAAGGCAGTAATAGGAATTGCAGTGAAGATGCTGGAAGCTGATCTTGGTTACCTAGTAAGCGGTTGTTTTGGAGGTTTTCATTTATTTGTTATAGATTCTAGATTCTAGACAGAAGTTGAAAACTCCTAATTTTGATGGTATGAAATATTTGCATTACTTGAAAGGTTTCTTGCGGGTTGCTCACACATAAATATTGATTGCTTAGACGATTTTAGATGGTTGGTAAATTCACCGTGATTGGTTGCCTCACAACCATGACCGAGTCAAGCCTAGTGTTGATTCATCTCGTGAGGGATTTAAGGCTTTTATAGGAGTTAGGATTTTGTTAGAATCTTAATTTGACGTAGGATTTCATGTTGATTTCAGTTTAAAATTGGTTAGTTATTCGTACAAACTGAACATGTTTTTGAAAGAAATTGATGGTTTCAACGTATTTTGTTCGTATTCTGAAACATGGCAGAATGTTTGTGGAGGCCGCTCGAGCGATTTAATTTTTAAATGATATATTAAAATTTAAGAAAAATTAAAACAAATTAGGTCGCCCAAGCTAGTTCAAGAGCGATTTTAGAAAATTTGAAGTTCGGTTTTTCAGTCATTGTAATTTTTTTTTGCGCTCGAGCGGTCTCATTAAAAACTAAAAAAAATATGTTTTTTAATTTTTGTTTAGTTTTCGGTTAAACTGTTCATTTTTGCATGTTGCTTGGGTCTAAAACCGGTCATGTAATGTGCACAGGGCCAGTCAGAGGGTAAGCCCCGCAAACGATATAGGAAAAAAATTAAAAATTCACTAAAAAAAATTATTATTAATACTAAGTGGACAATCAAACTGAAGTCGAGCTTGTGAAATTCAAATGTCGGGGCCAACACTGAATGTCCATATGATCATGAGTTAGTGTTGTGATTATCTTGGATTGGTGTTTGTGTGATTTTGTTAGTGTAAGTTCATAAAAAGTAATCAGGGGTGTCTTGTTAGTGTCTGTCCGTGAACCCGATTCTGGGTGCTTAGATTTTGGGTACGCCCTCGGTAAAAATCTGTAACTAATGTTTGATTTTAGTCTGAAATTGAAATTTAGTTTCAAGGGAATATTGGAGTTTGAAATTGGGGATTAGATTTCAACATATATTGTGTTGGTTGTCAATTGTTGCGGATGTCTCATGTACTGCACGTGGAACTATATGTATATCGAACCTTTGCAAATCATATATTTTTTGTAAAACCTATATGTTTTGATGTGGACCATGTTTTAATCTTTATTATTCTGCTATTAGCATGTTATCTTGTACGAGTTTCGACTTGTGTCATTGAATTAACTATTTTTCTGGTATTAATGGACAACCAAAGAATTAGTGCCTTGAAAAATGTTCGAAGCTCTATTGTTAGGCATTTATTTCAATTTTAATGAGATATTGCTTTGTCCGGTAGTTGTGGGCACAGTTGACTAATTAATTGATTAACTATAGAATTGATGTAAAAAGTTAAGTTTTATTGTTTACTTGTTTTAACATATTAAAATTTATCATGTTTTTATATTGGGATCATGTTATGGTGTTTTATGCTCAATTTTATACTCTTAGAGTGTGGGGCGTGACAGACTCTTCATTTTGCATGTGACAAAAGGAGTCATATTGCTCATTATTTGCGTTGGTCATCTGAATGTTTGGAATCTATAGACCACTTCTTAGGCTAACCAACCACCAAACTACCTCCCTAGTAGAGTCCTAAAAATGTGGAAGTTGAATTCTATCAGTGAGAATATTCCTAAGAATTTTGCTGTGGAGGTAAGAACAATGATACTGTTCAGGATGGGAACAGAAGTTGATATGAAAAGGGAGAAGTAGAAGGAAAATACGAAGAGAAATAGAATGACAGTCACTAAGTCTCCAAGTGGGCCTAGGAAGGAGATGTGGGTTGCTCTCAAGTGGGAGACCCTTTGCCTTGTGGAATATTCTTTCTCTAGCAAAGTTCTTGTATCCTACACACCAATGCGTTGACTTGACATGAGTGTTAGGCATTTATAGGCGCACTAGGTCCGTATTCTGGGACTAGGTGTCCCAATGTCCGCTTGATATGTGTCCATTTCTCAAAATATCTACCTATGATGGCCGCGGCTATTGTGATGGTCTCATACTTGCGGCAAGCCTCGCAGTAACCCCTTCTCCTTTGAAGCCATCGATTCGCTAGATTCTCTTCATTTCCCGCAAGCAGGATTGAGAGCCATGTACTCGGTCTCTCTGTAAGGGTCAGAATTTTTTTTTATTTTTAATTTAATATCTGGAATGTTGTTAATTACTTTGTATTAAAGAGTATTACGTGAATTGGATGATTGGATATGGAGGAAGTGAAGTGAGAAATGAAGGAGGAATGAAGAACCATCAGGTCAGACCTTAGAACCATCGTGTCAGGTTCCTTTATCTTCCAGTCAGATTTTTGAAAATTTGAGTTAGAGGCAAAACTTGACCGGTCAAGTTTTGGACCTTTCAGTTAGATTTGAAATTTAAACCTGGAATTTTTAAAAATTTAAGACAGAAGCAAAACCTGACCGGTCAGGTTTTGGACCTTCCGGTCAGGATCTGTTATGTGCGAATTTTTAAAAAAATAGAACTAGATCAGATTTTTTTGGAGTGAGATCTTTCTTTTTCTCTTTCTAAGGAGTCTTTTTCCCCACAAAATTTTTAACTTCAAACCTTTGATCACACTTTAAATCTATCAAATTCCTTTAAGATTCATCACTAATATCTCAAGATTAGTGGATCTCTCAAGCTTGGAGACACTTATTTCACTTGGAAGGGTTTATTTGGAGTTTCTCATTACCATTGTTGCTCAAGTTTTGAAAACTCAAATCTTGAAACAAAATCTTGAAGTAGCGATGTTTACTCTTCGATCTTTGGATATATAACTTGTTTTCACCAATTTCTTTGATTTTTGTCATTATTTGAAGTTTTGACCATTTTTGGACATATTGTGGATTTTTTCCCTTATTGTTGATCAAGTAGTTGATTGAGTGCTGATTTATCATGTTTTTCCTTCTTCGTACGGATTTTTTCTATTTTTTAAGATTAGATTTACTCATGTATGTGATCAAAGTGTAACCTTGATGTAAGGTCGGAGAGTGAATACGGTTTGTAAAGTGAGGAGTGAGACTATGTCCGTTACATATAGACCTCAAGAACGATGGGTGTTAGTTGAAAAGTTATGATGCTATAAGTTTTGAAATATACATATGGTGAAATTACGATTTCTTATGCTTTTGACATAGTGCATAGTGATTTAGCCTCATTGTGGAGATGTGCTAGTGGTATCGATATGAAAATGGTCTACTCTCCACGAGGAGATGTGTTAGTAAAGAATGAAGAAATTGACATATGAACCGATGCTAGCCTCCTTAGGGGAGTGATACTAGTTCTATGAACCAATACTAGCCTCCTTAAGAGAGTTGCGCTAGTTATGAAAGTTGACTAACTTCCCGAGGAAATCATGCTAGTAAGATGACAAATCTTGTTTGGTCACCTTTAGGTGAAGTACCGTCGTTAACAAATG
>JABCMJ010056016.1:0-12408 GCA_014822125.1 Arbutus unedo
TCAACATTGTTTCCGATTATCTCAGTTAAATTTTTTTGAGTGAGAAAAAGAAGACAATTGCACAAGTGGTGCCAAACTATTGGCGTCAGAAACTAGTGCAATGATCCTGCAAAATAATCCAGTGACTGAAGGTCGTTGTCTGGCCAATGACTGTCAAGTTAGATCTATGTGGAGAAAGAAACAACAATAGTATATATAGGTTAGAAAGTATGAGAGTAAAGTGTACAGACGTACCTGATCTTTGTCCAAGAGGTCCCTTTAAATAGGTTAGAGGAGGATAATATCACAAGCAAGTTTCATGGCTACCGATCACGCCTTCTTTCCATCTTCAGAGGAGTGGCTCACTAATTGTGCGCGCCATCCTCGAGATTTTGAGCGGTTACAAACACCATTCGTGGGATTCGTCCAAACGGTTAAGGGTGCCCTTCATGAGATCTTCCGATCAACTCTAATAGTGACTCTTTTTGACTAGGCTAAGCATAATAGACTCCAACCGATCAAGATGAACATTACCAATCGAGTTAGTACGCGCCTGGTGTTTGGTCGATTACTTGTATAGACATGTTGTCATTGTTCACTCAAACATAATGTAGTACTCAAAGGTAGCCGATCATTAAGTGATCTACTAGAGAACATAGCCAAGCTAAGCTCATTATTTTTAATTTGTTAAAAAATAAGCTTTTAGAAAAACAAGATGTAGTAGGCCTACAAGCCTATTTTGCTAGTTTATCTATGGATAATCATGGACAGAGGGAACTTACTGTCCCCTACCTACCATATTTCATCTGTGAGAATAAATCTTGTGCATAGGAAGAGCTAGAGCATCTACACTAGTTTTCCTTGAGCTTTTTATTTATTTATTTTGAGAAGTAATTTTTTTAAATATGTTCCACATCAGTCTCTTTTGATATCTTTCCTATTTTGTGAATGCTACAGTAACTTCTTATATTTGAAGAGTTACTGTAGTTTCCCTATTTAGTGAATACAAAGTTAGAATCGGTCACTATTCACCTTATTTAGAGAGTCAGATTCAGAAAATATTAAAAAATGTAGCTATCTAAAGTAGAAAAATAAAAATTTCTCCCTAGTTTGGTTCCAAAAAAAAAAAGAAAAACAAGACACTAATGTAGATGCTCAAGTGCAAGAAGGGCTCTCTCCAAAGTGAGTACTTGTTAAGCTTTTGAACTCGTCATGACTCAACTATCGCAAAGCTAGCAACAAGTGAGTAAAGCATTACAATAGTTTGCTCGATCCTAGTTGATTTGCATTTTTCTGCTATTCTTTTTACTTGAATTTTTTTTTTCTATTGTGATAAAAATACATGATGAGCTAGTTCGAGATTGTGGATCAAAAGCTGGAGTCTTGTATTTTATTTTTCGATTACTCCATCCGAAGGAAAAATGCTTCAACCACACCAAATCAACACACATAGTAAGTGTGTGTAGCTCACGACTCATGTGAGCGTTTGTGTATGTAAATTTGGGTGTGATTGTAACATTACTCCATCTGAAAGGTATCAGCTGTATTTGGAAAAGATAGATTTGGTTTCAATGGCCAAATAGGGTCAAAGTTGGTTGAAGAATATTGATACTAAGTGCAATTCCTCAATAATGGAAGAAAAGGACTAAATTCTCTTAAAACCATAGAATTATCTAAATTAGGTTGGACTAATTTGCAGAAAACAGAGCATGAGTGTAAGCAACATCCCAAACACAGTACTGAACACAACTCAAAACATAATTGAGTGTGAAGACCGAAAGACAAGAAGAGGCGATTTGGAACCCCAAGGAATTATCCGAGTGGAGATTGAGATAAGTTGTAAATTTAAATATTTTGAAGTCGAACATTGACAACTATAAACATTAGTGCAGGTTTGTCTGGTTATTAATTTCAGAGCACCAATAAGTAGTCGGTAACAGGTGTAACATATCATAAACTGACTAAATAACTTGATTATGAAAAAAATAAAAAGAGGCCATTAATTTGGGTTTTGGAGTGGGCAATTACCGGCCACTTATTAAAACCAATAGGGGCCACAAAAGGACACCAGTATTTGGTAACTCAACCCAATACCAATCACTACATAACTTGTATAAGTACTAAAATCAATACTTTTTGTTTCCTTTTCTGATAAAACTAAGAGCAATAGTATGAAAGAGTGTAATAGAGTAGGAAGTTGGTTGCAATACGTGGGGGGGGGGGGGGGGGGGGGGGTGGGGTAGGGGGACCCAGTTGACTTGGTAAGGATTAACAACTTCTTCAAGTACAATTTTTTCAAAAACAGAGCCAAAACAGAGTCGTTCTGAGCTACCACACCATCATCAAGCAAACCCCACACACACACACACACACAAAACTCACTCCATCCCCTTTGTCGGTAATTCAACCACTGTATCTTCCCCTGTGTAATCCCCAAATCTGTATTCATCATACCACCACCTTTTCTAGTAATTAAATAACCCTCTTTCTGATTTCTCTCGCATTTCATACTATTATATACTATTGCCTTTTTCTTTAACTGATATAATACTACATCATTGAACTGATAATTATCCGACTAATAATATTACTCTTTGTGATATTCTATATCTCAAATTTTCTGACATTATGTATCCGACGAATGTCCGACTTCAGATTTGTTTACCAAACGCTATATAATTCAATTTAATATTCATTACCCATCAAAAAACGGACCCTGTAGTCCTATACTATTATAATAAGTTCCCCTTTCTTTAGTATCATTTTTTACCCCCTTGTTGACCTCTGTCGCTCATTCCTTTATTATACTCTTTTCTCTGTCCAACTGTTCACTTATCCCTGCATTGAAGACCTCCCCTCTCTCCCTCTCTCTCTCTCTCTATCTCAATGGAACAGAATTTCGGTGACCATTAAAAGCACCACAGCTCTCTCTCTCTCTATCTCTTTGCTGTCGCTTATTTCAAGGGTACATTAAAAACCTCTGCACTTTCCAAAATTTGCAACCCAAACATAACCATTCCTGTGAAATCCACGTTACAAAACACAGAGCTACATGCACTGTCTCAATCCCCGCGTCTTCTCCCCCACCCAATCAATTGTGTTTTAAATGCCCGTAAAAAAACCAGCTCATCCTTCCCATGCAAAAGCATATCAGAAAAAAAAGGTCAAACCCTTTTCTATTGCCACTGTTTTTAACCCTCACTTCCTCTTCATGCTTCCTTGAGACCACCTTTTCCTCTCATTCAACGTTGAGATGACCCCTCCAAAAGGGCTTTTCTTACTTCTTCTAGTCCTCTTGATATGCCTATTTTCATGTGCTTCGGACTCATCAAGTGATCTAAACGCCCTTTTAGAGGTGAAACAATCTTTCAAAGACCCACAAAATGTACTCAGTGATTGGTCTGAGGCCAACCCAAGTTTTTGTTCATGGACAGGCATTTCATGCGATACTGGTGGCTCAGTCACCGGAGTGGTGGTGGGTCTCAACCTTTCCGACTCATCACTCGGCGGGTCAATCTCACCTGCACTCGGCCGTCTCCAGGACCTACTCCACCTTGATCTTTCTTCTAATCAGCTCTCGGGTCCCATTCCACTAACTCTCTCTAACCTTTCTTCTCTGGAGTCTCTGCTCCTCTTTTCCAACCAACTCTCTGGTCCCATCCCGTCTCAACTCGGCTCGCTTTCGAACCTCCAAATACTCCGAATCGGCGACAACAGCCTCACCGGTCCGATTCCGGCATCGTTTGGCAGTCTTTTAAATTTGGTCAGTCTTGGTTTGGCATCTTGCAGTCTCACTGGGCCCATACCTCCGGAACTTGGAAGTCTTTCCCAACTTCAGAATATGATTTTGCAGCAAAATCAACTGGTGGGTCCCATTCCGGCCGAGGTGGGGAACTGTTCTAGCCTCCTTGTGTTCACTGCTGCAGTCAACGGACTCAACGGATCAATCCCATCAGAGTTGGGCCAACTTCAGAATCTCCAGCTTCTTAACCTCGCCAACAACTCTCTCTCGGGGGAGATTCCAGACCAGATTGGTGAACTGAGTGACCTCGTTTATCTGAACTTCATGGGGAATCAGCTGGAGGGCTTAATCCCAAAGTCATTGGGGAAACTGGGTAGTCTGCAGAATCTTGATTTGTCGGCCAACAAGCTCAGTGGCGAAATCCCAGAGGAGTTGGGGGAAATGGGTCAGCTTGTTTTCATGGTTTTGTCTGGAAACGATCTTTCTGGTGTTCTCCCAGGAACGATATGCTCAAATACAACAAATTTGCAGCATTTGATGTTGTCAGAAAACCGACTTTCTGGGGAAATTCCAGTGGAATTGAAGGAGTGCCAGACACTGTTGCAGCTTGATTTGTCCAACAACACACTCAATGGGTCAATTCCAGTGGAGATTTACGAGCTAGTTGGTTTAACTGATCTCCTGCTCCACAATAACACCTTGGTCGGTTCGATTTCTCCGTTCATAGCAAACCTCAGTAATCTCCAAACACTGGCACTGTTTCATAACAATCTGGAAGGAAATCTGCCAAAAGAAATTGGAATGCTTGGCAAACTCGAGACTCTGTTTCTCTATGAAAATCAATTCTCAGGGGACATCCCTGTGGAGATTGGAAACTGCTCCAGCTTGCAAATGATCGACTTCTACGGAAATCATTTCACAGGAAAAATTCCAATCACCATCGGAATGCTGACGGACCTGAATTTTCTTCATCTGAGAGAAAACGATCTTTCCGGCGAAATCCCGGCCACTTTGGCTAACTGCAATCAAATAAACATCCTTGATTTGGCTGATAATCGTCTCTCAGGTGGAATCCCACCAACATTTGCGTACCTCCAAGCGCTGCAACAGTTCATGCTTTACAACAATTCTCTCGAAGGTAATCTGCCCATTGAACTAACCAATGTTGCAAATTTGACGAGAATAAATCTGTCGAATAATAGATTCAATGGTAGTATAGCTCCTCTTTGTACCTCCAGTTCTTTTCTTTCTTTTGATGTCACAAACAATTCATTTGATGGTGAAATTCCTCCTGGGCTGGGAAATTCACATTCTCTTGAACGGCTGAGATTAGGAAGCAATAAGTTCACAGGGAAAATCCCTTGGAATTTAGGAGAAATCAGGGAACTATCTCTGTTGGATGTTTCGGGGAATTTACTCACTGGATCAATTCCTGTTGCACTTTCATTGTGTAAGAAATTGACCCACCTTGATTTAAACAAAAATTCTCTCTCCGGACCAATTCCTGTGTGGCTGGGTAGATTGCCTCAGTTGGGTGAGTTGAAGCTCTCCTCCAATCAGTTTTCTGGGATCCTTCCCACAGAAATATTCAATTCCACCAATCTTATAGTGCTTTCTCTTGGTGAAAATTCGCTTAACGGAACTCTCCCTTCTGAAATCGGTAAACTTGCATCTCTCAGCACCCTTAATCTCGAACATAACCAATTTTCGGGACCCATCCCTCCTTCAGTAGGCGAGTTAAGCAAGCTTTATGAACTTCGACTGTCGCAGAACAGTTTTAGTGGTGAAATACCAGTTGAGATTGGACAGCTCCACGAACTTCAAAGCATATTAGACCTCAGCAACAACAACCTCACAGGCAAAATTCCATCTTCTATTGGAACCCTGTTGAAACTTGAAACCCTTGACCTATCTCACAATCAACTGGTGGGAGAAATCCCTCCACAAGTCAGTGAAATGAGTAGTTTGGGCAAGCTTAATCTCTCCTACAATGATCTTCAAGGCAAACTGGACAAGAAGTTCTCACACTGGCCACCAGAGGTATTTGCAGGAAACTCTCATCTCTGTGGAGCCCCGCTTGAACACTGCGAAAACACTAAGTATGGGAATCAGCAGTCAGGTCTAAGTGAATTATCAGTGGTCGTGATTTCAGCTATTTCGACTATAGCTGCAATTGTTCTACTGATGCTAGGAATTGTCATCTTCTTCAAGCACAAGCGAGGGGAATCCTTTAGGAAAGGCAGTGAAGTGAACTGCACTTATTCTTCCAGTTCGTCCCAAATAAAGAAACGACCTCTCTTCCGACATGGGACTTTCAAGCGGGATTTCAGGTGGGAAGATATTATGGAAGCTACAAACAATCTGAGCGATAACTTCATTGTCGGATCAGGTGGGTCGGGAACTGTATACAGAGCTGAGTTGATCACTGGAGAGACCGTGGCAGTTAAAAAGATACCAAGGAAAGGTGATCTTTTGCTGGATAAAAGCTTTGCGAGAGAAGTTAAGACGCTTGGGAGGATAAGGCACAGGCATCTTATGAAGCTATTGGGATACTGCGGCAACAAAGGGGGAGGCTCATATCTATTGATATATGAGTACCTGGAGAACGGAAGTGTCTGGGATTGGCTGCACAGGCAACCAATGACAGGGAAGAAGAAGAAGGCCCTTGACTGGGAAGCAAGGCTCAGGATAGCAGTGGGACTAGCTCAGGGAGTGGAGTACCTCCACCACGATTGCGTGCCTATGATCATTCACAGGGACATTAAATCTAGCAACGTATTGCTCGACACCAATATGGAGGCGCATTTGGGAGATTTTGGGTTAGCAAAAGCACTTGAGGAGAGTTCCGACTCAGTAAACACTGAATCAAACTCGTGGTTCGCTGGGTCCTACGGCTACATAGCTCCAGGTAAAGAAAGTGACTTCTTTTGAAAATCATTAACTTCTTATATCCTATACGTATGGTATTTCTAACACATGTTTTCATCCATCTTCAGAGTATGCCTATTCTTTAAAGGGAACGGAGAAAAGTGATGTTTACAGCATGGGTATTGTCTTGATGGAGCTCGTGAGTGGAAGAATGCCTACCGATGGGACTTTTGGTGTAGACATGGATATGGTAAGATGGGTTGAGACACGTGTTGAAATGCAAGGATCTGACCGTGAGGAGCTAATAGATCCAGCAGTGAAGCCATTGACGCCATATGAAGAATGTGCTGCATACCAAGTTCTGGAAATAGCACTGCAGTGCACAAAAACCGCCCCAGCGGAGAGGCCAACGTCCCGGAAAGCATGCGAACTCCTCCTCAATACGTTTAACGATAGAGTTTTGTATTCTGAGAAGATGAGTCCAGATCCATATGCATAGTCAATGAAATTCAAGCATAACTCGTGTTAATAAAGAGAAGCGCCAATACAAGCAACCTGTCTTTCCTATCTTGTTTCTCTAAGAATCTTAAAGCTGAAAACAAAATCTACTAATTCCTCGCAATCCTTGCTTCTTCTGCAAATGAAAAACTAATTTAATTTGTTGAATAATGTACCTTTGATAAGCATCAAAGTGAACACATATTTCAGAATAGGGATGACAACGGGACGGATTGAGAATAGATATTACTGTTCTTGTTCCCGATCTAACAACGGAATGGATTGAGAATAGATATTACTGTTCTTGTTCCCGATCTGCAAACTCTTATCCAATCCCCATTCCTATCCCAATCTCTGACGGGTATTTCTTTTCTACCTTTCACCCCACCTCGAATGGAGAATAGAGATTCAAAAAATTGCAAAAAAAAAAAACATTTTTTCAATGTATATAATAAAGTTATAGGAGACGATTGAGAAAGTATCGAGCTACCAAGATGGATCTCTTACAACATGTAGCTCCAACAAGCTCTTAATCACTAGAAATCTTAAAAAAGTCTGAAATATAAAAATAAATATTAAAACTTAAAAAGTAAGAACGAATTAGGGTTATAGTTCATATAAATACGAATAAGGCTAGCACGGTGAGGATCGGGATGGAGATATATATTTCTAAATTCTACCCGTTTTCCGAATTGTTTTCAAGAGTCATCTTCAAATCCTACCCGATATCCGAAAAAGTCTCTGAATCCCCAATCCATTGGGGGCGGATGGATCGAATGAAATTGTCATCCCTATTCTAGAGTCACATATAGCAGGTCCGTGATTCCATCTTCCAGTGTATCCTATGGCAGTTATCTGCCCAAAGCTAGTTATAGTTGAGTTACCGAGTCATCGGTATTAGAGTTGCTGCTGAACTGTACCATTCTCGAGTATAACTGATAAAGCAAACAAAACCACAAACACAATGTGCCATATTTAAAAGGGGTTGGATATTGCTTTCAACAGTTTCAATTATTGAGGTACAAACCAGTTCAAAGTATGTGCTACAAAAGCTAACCGCGAGCAGACAAACTCAAACAACCTCATAAACAAAGAACAAAAGATGGTTTAAGCAAATGAAACCCAAACATAATCTGGTTCACAAGCCACATGCTCAGGAAAGTGAATGCTACATCTTAAGATGCTTCAGTCCACACCATCGAAGTGCTAATCGCCTAATCCTCATCCTCTGCAGTTAAAAGTTGCAATCCAATCAGACGAAAAAGTCAAAAGGAAACACAAAAAAGGATTAAAACCATGAATGTTGGGATAGATAATAGAAATTTACGAACTAATTCATCTCTACTTATAAGCAAATTAGATGGCCTGTAAGAAGTTCAGAAGAAGAAACACCACCGATCAAAAGTTCCTTGCTTAACTGATATAAAATCAAACTTCAAAACGCTACAACACGACCGAAAAGAACAAAACTAATCTTTGGCAAATTGTAATCTGAAATATAAAGACGTACTGAAAGTAACATATTCAAGCATATGTGCCATGGCTAACGTGAAAAAGGAGAACAGAAGTGTACATATCAACTTTGCAAATCATGGGGTACATAAAATGACTCTACCTACTAAAATGAGAAAAAATAAACTTGAAAGTGTGTGGAGAACTGAAGTGTGTGCGCAAGAGAGAGAGAGAGAGAGAGAAATAAAACCAAATGCCAAATGCCAATTGGTTCAAGTCCCCATGCCTGATTATGGGCTATTACCAAAAAGAAGTTTAGAGAAGCAAGTCAGTTCAGTTAGGATGGAAGACTTCTGAACCGTCCCTGCAGATTTAGAGAAAGGGGTTGTACAGATCATGGAGTGAGGGAATGGTGCTATCAGAAGCTTACATCTACGGGGTGACGCGGTAATATGGTTGGGAAGAAAAGTATTAGAGAACTCGTTGGAGATACAGGTGGGCTTTGTGGGTTCTCGAAGAGGTGGCTATAGAAGTACAGAACAAAAATTCCCGAGGTGGTTCTTGAAGAGGTGGCTCTAGCAAAATTACTGCGCTGAAAAAGCTGCAACTTGCAGCTCTAATCATGAAATCTTACATCCAAATTTCGCCATACGAGGAGGTGGTCCAAAATTCTAATGATGACTGTCGCCGAAGTAGCGAACATATCACCTCTGCTACGTTGATGATCTGTTATCTAGGGCGGAGGGACATGGACAGAATTTGACCCACATATATTGAAATTTTATACAAAGAAAAACAAACAAAGTATGCCTATATATAATTGACCCAGCTGACTACATATACTGCCTATGCCCCTGTAAGTTGTCAATTTATGGGCAATAGACGAGAACTGCAGCCTTGCTTGAACAATTTCATCAAGCTATGCCAACTGTAGCCTGTAAATTTACGTGGCATCGAAAATCACTATAAGAACATAGCTAATTGATGACAACACTCTTGATCTACCATCTCTCCTCTTCCTGTTGGAAACTGTGTCATTAACTTGAAGGAAAATGTCACCGCGGTAACAGTTAAGTACAGCTCATTTTTAACGGTGATTACCTTAAGAGCATATGCAGTTTTGGCTACTATTTAGCCACCCTCTTGTATCTTCAACTGCCGAACATGATAGGGACTCATAAAAAACCCAATTTAGCTTGTATTACTCAACTTTTTTATGCATTACTAAGATAGTTTATTTACTTGTTTTCTCAAGATCAACTCTTCAAAATCAATCAACCATATATCACTCCTAATTCTTATTCCAGCCTAGTCAATTACATGAATGACACCGTTACACAATTTTTGGTAGTACTCAACGCGTAAAGGTAACTCCTGAAGTGAGGGTGCTCTCACGTTTATCTAGTGCACATTATTTTCGTACCGGGCAACGTCTGACTTTGCTTCACAACCATTACCTCCCCACAAAATGCCCATCAAATGCAAGATGAGTTGCTTTATAATGACTCATCAACATGACTAACTTCACCAAAGAACCTCCTAGTTATGGTGTTAAATCCTAGAGTAATATTGGATTGGTGTTGTATTTGGAGGATCACTTTGATCGAATGTGGTATGCCAGATTCCCGTACCTTTCACCTTCCCACACCAAGATTGAAGGGTCCTACCCATCAGCTTTGCTAAGAAATATAACAAAGTTGAGTTTTTCTAGGACGACGTTTCATGGATAAAATAGACAAACTTCAAACAAGATTGCCCTTTTCCGACAGAAATCCATTTTCTTGCCAATGGCTCAGGCTTAGGCAACAAGAAACTTCTTGTCTTGTCTTATTATTTTTACACAATTTCATTATATGATGGAGAAATCGCACCTAGATGTTGAACCCTAAACTCTTTTTAAGATATCCAGCATAGATACCGCTACAGGATATGGATATGACGCGATGCGACACGAATATGAAGATACAGTTTTTTTGCTACAGTTTTTTTGCTAGTATACGTTAGATTAATATAAAATTCTACAAGGATAACCGTTGTATTTTTGTTAGGTTACTTCTAACTTCTAAGTTTACTTAGTTATTCAATTGTTAAAATCTTAAAATCATGCAGCACAGAATAAGGATATTCAATGCACAACAAAAATGACGATACTATTTTACTTTATTACATCTTCCTCCCTAAAGAGCAGATAAAATGTTAAAAGATTATACTTTTCTTTATTCCCAACAATTTAACTCTAATACAATGCAAGAAGTGCTATAATTTTATTTTAATAAAAGTGTTAGATACGTGATCTTAAATATCTGAAAGTATCTAATACTTAAAAATAAAAAGTAATATTGTTTATAACGTGGAAACTTTTGAAACACGTATCCGCAATTATTGGACGAGTATGGACATCAGTACGGGTACGACCGTACGACCCATCTAAGAATATCTGTGCTTCATAGTTTTTAAGCAATTTATGCTTGCTTTGAAACCCTAAATCTACATAAAGCTAGTAAATAAAGCTAAGCAGATGCACAACACGATGCATAACCAGATGAATAAGAGATTAGACAGAAAAAACTTCTTAGCCAAATAGATTCATAGTTACATGATGGTTTCTTTGAAGAGCACTATTCAAGTTATGTTGAATTGTCGTTTTTTGCTCGAATTTTTTGTTTTTGCTCAGTGTTATGTTGAATTGTTGCTTAATTTTGTTTGTCCCATCAGCTTTTAAGCCTAAAGTTTTGTTAGAAAAGATGAATGTTGATTGGTCAACTGTGATTTTTCCTCTCTTGGCAATTGTAGTTCGTCTAATGATGTCGATAGTTGATTCACATGTTATCATGGTTGAGGGAGTGCTCCGTCAGAGTGAGTCACACCTATTTTTGCACTTTCACAACCAGCAGTTAGTCGTGGCTTATTTCCGTTACATTTTCTTTAGGGTTTAAGGTGTCGATAAATAGGCCCATATGTAAAGTTAATAGGATGGAAACCATGACTTGAAAGTGAATGAATTGAGATATTGAATGGAGTTCCCCTATTATGTATTTCCTCAATGTTTCTCCTTATTCTATGTTTCTCCCCTTCTCCTATCTTCTTCCCCTTTGCTTCCTCTCACCACCGTCTAATTTCTCCTTCTTCCCCTCACTCTTTTCCCTTCTCTACTGCTCCTTGGAGTCTCACAATGTGCTAATTTTAGAGTATCTTCAACAACAGAATGGTTCTTAGAGTACGACCAAAAGGTTCAAACTTGACGTAATCTTTTTACATTTCTTGGACACCACCGACAATAGGGAAAAATCTTCAGGAGTTAATATCAGATGATGGACGGAGAAATGCATATGTGCAAAGATTTACCCTCAAACAACAGCAATCCCTAAACAGGAGCAGCAGCAGTAGCAAAAGGAAGAGAATTATACAAACAACGAAAGTTGCAATCATATAATTTGAAGAAGAAAAGAAAATCAGCTAACCGAAGTAACGGCGCTCGTTGGCAGCTTTAGCCTTTTCAAGCATCTTGTCTAGGTCTTCCTGAAGCTTAGCGTCCCACTTCACCAACTGGTTCACAAACACGACCCCCAATCCCATACCCAACACGTGCTCCCACGGATCTGAACATCAGAATCCCACAAATATTACACGAAAGAAGCAGGGATGCGTTTATGAATGAAAAACGAAGGAGAGAAGAATCGATTGGAACATGGAAGCAAAGAGTTGGGAACATTACGCCTCATGTAAGGGAGTTTGCGGAGGGCATTGGAATACATCTGGGTGCCCAATCCCAGCAGGGCTCCGATCATTGTCGCAGTCGCCGGCATTTCCCTTCTCTCTCACTCTCTCTCTCTCTCTCTCTCGCCGCGTAGATTTGATTAGCGACTCCA
>JABCMJ010056032.1:0-12150 GCA_014822125.1 Arbutus unedo
TGTTTCTGTTGTTCATATCTGTAGTGGAAATAGACTGATCTGAGACAGCTGTGGGTATGCCTTGTCTGACCTTATGATTGTTCCTTCCCTTCTTGGCCTTATACCATCTCCTCAACACACAACTAAGAGACCCCATGAGCTCATTGGTAGCTTTACTTCTCTTCTTAAGTTTCTTCAGCTTGCCTCTGTTGGTTGTGTTTACTCCCCCTGCGTCCTCCTTACCGTTTGGCTCAGAAATGGACTGGGCTACCTCCAACGGTGCAGAAGACATGGCTTCATGCATACTGGGCTTTATTGTTGGGCCTAACTCTTTTGTTCCTTCCACAGGCCCATCACTAGCAGCCGTAGGGGTAAGGAAGTTGAGACGTGGACTATGAGAAACACCCTTGTCCGCGCCTTGAGCCCTTAACTTCCCCTCCTCATAAATGTTGCAGGCTACTGTCCCATCCAGTGCATTCTTTTGAAACTGGTTGCTCTCTAACACCCATGACTTGGACTGGCTGGTGCTGCCATTTGCACCCAATTGCTGATCCTGTCTAAGTCGTAATGTCTTTTGTCCCTCATGATGTTGACTTTCTTGAAAGTTGTTTGTACCCACCATCTGTCCCCCCTCTGTACTCGCATCTCCTTCCCTACCGAAGTTCTGGGTTTGAAACTCCTTGATCTGTGCATCTCCATGGCCAACCTCTAAAAATGAAAATTCTGAATCCTCTTTAACAAGGACTTCGTAGGAAGCACCCCTGCACACTAAAGAAATCGTTTGGTTGATATTCTCCCCGCATGGAGTGAGGACTAACATTTTCCCAACTGAGAGGTCCAGACAGTTTATAGTCTAGTCTTTCAATTCTTGGACTTCTCCCCATAGCTTCTTCTTCTTCTGTTTTTTCCGGAAGTTTTCTCAGTTATTAAACTTCTTCAACTTGTGCTAGAATTTTCACTATTTCTTGCTAGGTTTCCACTTGCTAGAGAAATCTCAATATGAATAGTAAACTAGAGACAGAAAGAAGTCACTGGTTTGGAGAAAGTAATTTTTCTTCTTTTAGGTTAATTTTCTCTCCCTTGTGACTAGATTTTTTAGTTACATTAAAGTCTATCTCGACTACAAGTACCTTAGTAGAACCGTAAAAAAAAAAAAAATTCTAGAAAGACTATATTTTAGAGAATTTAATGGAAACAATGTGGATTTGACATTTTCTAACAAAGAGACAAGAGGCAAAACTATTCGAACAATGTAAATATCAATGAATAAAAAAATTAAATAATCCAAAACAAAAGGACACCTTTCTATAAATCCATCATACATATTTATTGAGAACAATAGCGACTCAAGACTCAAGAGCATCACCTTTTATATAGAGAGGAGGACACCTTTAGAGTTTTTCATTTTCACTTGTTCTAGTTCCACCTTTGACCAATACAAATCCCCAAGCAGATAAATTGGGAACAACTTTCATTTGACCATAATTTGGAACTTAATTGACACATTGTAAGACTGAGCATATCATCTTTAACATCTTGAACATATAGAATAAACCGCACCATCATAAATTGAACCCATTTCAATAAACTGCATCACTTGGAAATCCGCTACGTGGTTCTTTCCTTCACCTGCAAACGAAACACGATACATATTTCCCCTGAACAATGATAGTTTCCATCTACTGATCAATGTTTTGGGTATTGTCGTGTTCCAATCCAAATGACACAAAGCCCCACACTTTCTCCTCTCGCCATGACCAAACCACCATGGGTAACTTGTGTGGCTCCACCGGCTACTGAAATTTGCAACCCAAGAATTCCAATTGGCTAAGAAAAATTTCAATTCCTTCGGAACTGTATGAGCCACTCCACCCAAAGTGCGAATCGCTTCATACAACATTTTTATTTTGACACTTTCAAAACCCAGAATTTTACATGGAGTTTGATCACCTTAAAGACATGACTTCATTCAGCTTAACAAGATCAGACAGAAGTTTTCTTCTTCTCATCCTCGCACAGTTTAGGTCCATAGCTGAATTTTGGTAGTCGTTGCAGTTTGGATGGGCTTGTCACAGAAGATCCAGTCGTGAATATTATGTTTGCTTTTTAGCGTAATATTCATTAAGAATAGTTAGTCATTTTATGTAATTAGGATTTTATTATTTAATTATGTACTACGCTTTGTACTTTTCATTATTCAATACACAGAAGTTTAGTATTTTTCCCTCCCAATATTCTATCACCAGTAGCATCACCAACTCCCGAAGGCCCAACACACCCACACTCACTTGACGTTTTCTCCTCCTCGGACACAAATGCTGAGTCATACACCCTGTGACCTTCCACCCCAGGATGATTTGAGTCAGCCTCCAACATGTAGGCATTTTTTGTGTTTTATTGGTTTGGTCTTTCCCATGTCATCATTTTCTTCCTTGCTTTCTGGATTTGATTTCTAGTGAAGTACCCTTCTACTGCCATTGATATTATGAAACTCTTCGAATGGTAGTTATTCTTTCAGAGCTATAGATTTTTGAATATGACCTGAAACCTCTGTAACTTTAGGGTTTGTAGACTGCTCTTTTTACTTCCAATTGCGTCCATTCTTCCATGAATTCTTGTTTCTCAATAAGCACTAGCACCTTTCCTTGTACTAAGGAAGATAATCTTATAGTTTTGTCATCAATGTTATCTCCCCAATTTTTTGAAAAGTAAGAAGGTTCCGGGAATTGAGGGGGACACCAAAACAACTCACCCAATTGTATACCTTTCTAGGCTGACTGGTTCTCAATTCCACGCCTAGATATGACTAAATGATCTATCCCACAATTTTCCCTTGATATCTGTTCCATAGCTTCCTTACCCGTGAATGTTAAATAATTAATTTACCTACTATACTTCTCTCAACTGTTAATCTAGTTTCTTCAGAAATCTTTACGAGATGTCTTCCAACTCAACCTTTTTGCTCATCAATGGAACCCACACGAATTGGGTTGATCTTGATCAGCTACATAGGTTCATATTTTCTATTCAAATTTATCTTCTGACCTTCCTGTGCATAAGATGTTTCTTTTGAGAATTCTTGGTTGTATGTCATTATTCCTTCACCCATTTCACTAGATTCTGGCTGGATTTCTTTTCCATTTCTAATCTCTGTTGGCTCACCATTCCAATCATATGTTAACATGTTATCCAAAACTTCTTGATTTAACAAACAACTTCTTATCATCAATCCACAGACCATTAGCTTTTAGTATTGCCACTCCAGTTAAGACTTCAGAATCATATCTAACAAAACCAAAACGATTTCCAATAACTTTGCTTTATTTTGTAATAATGAACACATTCTTCAACAACCCATGGTTGGTAAACAACTTATTCAGCCACACTTGGGTGAAATAGTTTAGTAGGTTGTCAGTGAAAACTGTGAAGAATGTTTCTGGCTCATTTTTCTTAGCTCATGTCTTCTGTATCTGATGATTATTCCATTGTCATTATGGAACTTTTTTTTGTCAAAATAATTAGTTGGACTAATAAGTCGGAAAAGTAAAGTGAAAAGTATGAGGAAAAGCCCATTAGAATGACTAAGGTAGGTTTAAGGAGGTTAGTGATGAGTCCTCTTAATACCAGATTTACGTGATTCCCCAAAATCAGGTACATCTACGGGAGCGGAGCAAGATTTGTTATTTGATATCATGTCTAAGATTTTCCAATAGAGAGTATTTATAGATATACTTTATTCCAATCCTAATTCCATTCTAATTAAGTAAACCAACTCTAATTAGAATCCAATTCTAATTAGATAACTCAACTCTAATTAGAATTCTCGCTACGCTCCACTTCGGTCACTTCTCTTTTCTTGCTCGGCTTCTAACCCTTTCCATATGAGCGATAAGTTCCAACAAGTCTACTAATCACTAGAAGACAATCCAAACTTTTTCGGTGCTAGGATTTTGCATGATGGAAAAAAAAAAGAGAAGAAGAAGAAGAAGAAAACCAACAATCAAGAGCATCACCCTTTTATATAGGCAAAAAGCCTTCCATGTTTTGTCACCTTGGAACTTACTAACACATTGAACGACTAAGCATCATCTTTAATGTAATGGACTTTGAATTGAAGGCCTCCCCACATTCCATACATTCAGTAGTAGACCCTATACGAATTTGTGGTATTGATGTGGGTTGGACTTGGGACATTTCCTGGCAGTGCCCCTAAGAGCACCCTTTAATTTTTCCCTCTTCAAACTACTGTGCTTTAGTCTTAATGTGCAATTTGTCATACACAAGCAGCACAAATATAGACACAGATACGTCAAGAGACATACCCACAATTATGTTATTTCTTAAAAATGAAGACAATGACACATTGATAAAACGTTGAGCTTACAGATTGTAAATTCATAACAAAAATTAGAAAGCATTTTATAAATACTATGAAGTTACACAAACAATAATAACCAAGTAATTATCCTGAATTAAGAATCCAAGAAAAGTTTTTCTCCAGTCCAACATTTTAAACTGCATTTTGACATCTTACTGTGACCTTAACGGTCTCTAGCGTATTTCCAACACGTCCTAAGAAATTGTTGGTGTAAAACCACTGAAACAAATCTCATCTTTTCCCAAAAGTAAGTATGGTTACAAAAAATAAACACATATTAAGCCGTGCCTGACATGACATGTGTTGATTTGTAGCCTGTTGTGTCATATTTAACACGTATGAACTGTATACGTGAGGCGGGTAAAAGAATTTGTACTTATTATTCCCATCTGATTAGTGAAGGAAAGATTTAATCAGAATATATTCTGAAGCTTTATTTCAATTCAAAATAGTGTACATTCGACTCAACCATTGACAGAAAAGGCCAACATCAACCGAGTGATATGTATTTTGTATAAACATTAATCGAATATACAATACAACCATCATACATGGTTTTTGGAGAGATTTATTCATGCAACTATTTTGCATTAACATCATTAATTTAGCAGTGTGTATTAGGAGAATATATAATTGTTGTTATTTGTAGGCATTATGTGGGAGAAGACCTCGATACCTTGAGTCTGAGAGAGCTTCAGAATTTGGAGCACCAGCTTGACACAGCTCTGAAACATATAAGGTCAAAAAAGGTAAAATAAGTCAATTTGAAACTTAATTTTCAACTTTTTTTTCCGTTTGCTTTATTGATGGTAAAATTTCCCATGATTTTGCATGCAGAACCAACTTATGCATGAATCCATTTCCGAGCTTCAGAAAAAGGTAACTTCCTCTAGCTCTTTCGATGTGATATTTTGCAACATTTGGAAATTTATTTAGCTCCAATTGTGAAGTCTTTTAATTTGTGGCCTTCTGCTCCAAGTTTTCTCACTTGGGTTCTGCAACCACAACCAACAATTAGTGATGGAGCAAAGCCATAATATTATAGCAAAGATTCATTTTTCGTACAACTACTTATCTTCATCCATCCCATCATGGAGTACATGTAGTGTAACTAGCATTATTCCGTTTTATGTCCTTCATATTGTTGGGGATGGCTTAATTCCAACTCCAAGAAATTAAAACGAGTCTTACATTGTTGGGACTATTTGGTTTTATTGAAGCAAAAATTTATAAACTCACTGTCCTATGTATTTTTAGGATCGTTTCAACTATTTTTTTTAAATTTTGGGTAGATATTATTATACTGTTCTAATTCATCGCATCTAGACAAATGATAAAAATCTAAGAAAATTGATAAAAAAACCTATACCAAAAGTTATTAAGCATTAAATGATAATCACTCTCTTCAACGAAAATTAGTTTTCGGCAAAGGCAAATGCGCATGGAAAATTTGAAAGGTCTCGTTGACTCCATAAAAGGGTGGATGTTCTTTACAGTTTTTTTGGCACAGAGAAAGTAGTATGAAAAATACAATCAATTGTATTCTTGTGTGAGAGAGGGAGAGAGAATAGGGTGGATACAATTCTATTAAAAAGTGTTGTTTGACGAGTGAGAGTGTGACTAAGGAATTGGGTGATTTGATTTAGCTCGAGTGTCAGTCGTACTATTTTACAATGAGGAATGCTATGTTTTTCGAATTTGAACCGAGAAATTCTTTCTAAATTTAAAATCAAAAGGCATGATTCATTTGAACTTATGAGACCACAAGTATAAGTAAGATTGCCACTTTTTATTTTGAATTATGACAGAGTTTCTTAGTTCCAGTTCTAAGTCCATAGACTTTTCCATTTAAGAATAGTAAATTTGGCCCAACCAAGTAGTTACGCTGTGTCTCTTGGTTCTTAGCCCTTGCTTGCTTCCCCTCTATACACTACTTAACACTGGACATTTACGTTTTACGTCCATTATGAAAAAATCTAAAGCAAACCTTCGAATATACAAAAATTAAACAAGCATAAATATAAGCAAACGTACGAAACGTAGATATATGTGAAAAATCCTTGAATGGGTAAAAATCATGGGAATGAATCAAATCACTATACTAATCATCACAAAACAATATATACTCACAACTATGACTCACTCACAGTTAGCCCAAGATTGATTGTCGAATCCTCGTTCACCACACTTAGTATTGATTGCCGAATCTTTGAATCCACAAGCCTTCTGAAACAAACAAAGATAGGAATCGATGTTGAATAAAAACCGTTGACTATAATGATAGCATCACAAGACACATGTATCTTGATCCAAATGAAACTTCAAAGGGCATGATCAAAAGATCATCAAGGCTGATTACTGCTCTCTATCTCTGCCTCCAAAAAAACAGTAGCATGCTTTATACTTAATCCAGAAACCCTAATAGAATATTGATAAGTTCAACCCTGTCGTTGGAGCGACTTTCTAATTTTCTCAAGTTGTTGGAACAACATTTTGATGCCTCGAGCGATGTCTTCGGAATTACAGATATCTTTCAAGTATGATTTTGTATCAATCTTGAAATCCTTGGAGATCTGGGAAACATCCCAAATTGATTAGACAAACATTTCTAACCCAACTTGAAAACTTTCTAAACAAAAAGTTTAGAAAACAATATGCCTAATTAAATACAAATTGAATTCTGACTCATTTCACTTCCTAAACAAACACTCTATATTTAAAAAGAAATAAAATCAAATACAAGATAATCTAATGTGTTTTGACTATAGACTTGCCAAAATTACAAACAGCAATCTGGAACTAACACATTAGATGGCAGTCAGATCAACAAATCCCTTCATCCCTCCGCTGTGCTATCTAGTTTATAGAACGATTGAGCAGAAAAGTTGCCATCTTTCTTGGCTTTCCATTAATGCATTAGAAAAGGCATCCTTTTTGGTTTGACGGCAACAATTTCCAAATAGATTATGCAATTCCTTGAAACTTTTCAGTCTTCCACATTATGGACTCAGGTATATGTGTCGGCTGTAAATATATTGTTGGTTCTAAGCTATATTAAAGGTGGGGATTTTATGTAGTCTTGAAGAGCGGGACCAAGCCAGAAATAAGTTTGAGCTCGTGTTTGTCAGGTGGTTGAGTCAGTGTTTGAATGGATGATTTGCTTTTTGTATAAATAGCTGCTGTGTAATACTCAGTATCTAATTTGTGGGAATTGAGTAAGAGTGAGAGAGAGAGAGAGAGAGAGAGAGAGAGAGACCAAGAGCAAGAAAGATGGTGGAAAGAGTTGAATGTTTTGTTCTTGTATTTGTGTAAAAATGAATAAAATTCAGATCGTGTTTGTGTGTGATCTCTCGGGGACTTTCAAAGAAATTGAAGTCCAATCCAACAGTGGTGGTATTAGAGTGAGGCTCGGGATGAATTTTCAACGAAATCGTGAGGCACACATTTCTTTAAGATATGCAGGCACAGAAATAAATGGGTGACATGTAGCATCTACCAAAAAATATATGGCTCTGTTGTTATGTTCTATAGAACTAATTTTCTCATAAGCAAAGCAACCGAAATTTTGAAAGTACGAAGTTGGGAATAAGTCAATTCTGTTTACTTGATTCTATTCGGTTTGTTGGGTGATAGGATAAGGCATTGCTGGAGCAAAATAATTTGCTTGCAAAGAAGGTCAGTGATTATTTACTAATGTGTTCGAATTGCGAATTTACATAAAAGTTACAATCATATTGAATAATATATGATGTAGATTAAGGAAAAGGAAAAGGACAAGGAACAGGCGGCGCAAGAGGCCCAATTGGAGCAGCGGAACAATGACCTGATGATTTCTTCTCTTGGTGCTATGCCACAAATATTGCGCCCTTTCATCAATATTGGGTTAGCACTCTCTCTCTCTCTCTCTATATATATATATATATATATATATATGTGTGTGTGTCTATTTGTCTATCTGTAGCTATTACCCTCGCAACAAAGAAAGTAAGATAATGACAAGCTTTAAGAGGTTTTGTACCACCAATTACGGTTGCAAATTATCTGCATTAAGTCATATCATTTTTTTGCCCCCTAAGAACTTTTGCGATTTTCGTTCAATGAATTATCAGTGTGAGAGATGCAAAAATACCACACACTTGTATAAGTATTGTTTATATTTGGAATAATCGGTTCTTATAGGGTAAATGAAATGGCTTAAACAACTGGTTAATTTAGTTGGTGAATGCTTTCTACTTGATTAAACACTTGGTGTCATTAAAAAATACCTCTTTCTCTCTCTCTCTCTCTCTCTCTCTCTCTTTGATGCTTATGCTTGTAGAAAGATTCAATATTTTTCCAGCATGATCACCCAGATGAGAAAGAAGAAATGAGAAGTGCCTGCTTATACTTTATGGGAAATCATTTTTGCACTTCAATTCTTTATGCAATCTAAAAAAGACAGACATTTTAGTTAGGCTTTTTGTATGTCATTTTTCGGGCTAACTTTATTTTTTAGAGCTCGTCCAGAATAATAATTAAGTCAAATCATGTTACTCGATTGTCTATTGTTATATGTTTTGAACATTTATGTGAAAAATAAATAATAAAAAGACCAATGAATTGGAACCTATTTTTTTTATATAAACGAGTACGAAAACATACCAATTGATATTCGATGAACGTGAGTCGGAGCTTTAACATTTTCTTAGCCCCTTCACCATTCTGCAGTGGAGCTAATTATCAGGAAACTGGAGGACTTGGAGGTGCCGAAGGAACTCCAATTCATCATAACAATCCAATGATGCCACCCTGGTTGTTTCGGCAGATGAACGGCTAGTACATACACGACATTAATCAGTATTTCTCGAGCGATATGTATATGTTTGATTTCTAAGGAACACATGTATTATACATGGGGACCAATATTTTAAATACATGACAACCTATCTAGATTATTGATGTTAAATAGAGGCAGTGAACTATCCCTATTGTTTGTTTCGGAATTCGTAGGACAGGGAACTGCCACTATTACGAGCATTGTTGATAGCTACCTCGTATGATTGGAAAAATCTATTGTGAGAAGACTATGGACAGCAGTGAAGCCAACCCCAACTGGATAATATATTGTATATAACTCTTGTATTTGAGTGTTGCATGGACATAATATTTGTATATTTTGCCTTTGATCTCAGTTTATGTCATACATGATGGAAGTTAAACTCGATTTACATCGCACTTGGAAGAATAATGAGCCTCTTAAGAAGGTGAGGAAGTTGAGCGAGTGATATCCTAGTGGTACTTAGCAAGCCAAAATTAGCGGTGCATGCAATTATGCACCTCTTATAGCAGGTGCTACGTAAGGCTATGTGCAGGTAGTATTTGTTGGAAAATGGAATTTTCAGGAAAAAGATTTTTTGGATTTTTTGAACCAAAAATCAAGTGGAATGCAGATAACTTATAAAGTGGGTCTGAGTGGATTTAGATACACCTATGACAGAGGTATGAACCGAAACAAAAATGGGCAAATTCCATGGAGGAATAAATGTTTAATTGACATTCAAAGTAGGGTTAGTTGGAAGGTGAAGAGTCACTTCACGCATACCCAAAAATGTCCGATCCCACATCAATTTGTTCAGGAACAATTGATGTGGATATAAATTTCAAATTTCACATAAAGGCTTGACCCTTTGGGTCATCCAAATTTTGCGAGTGCGCGAGCGCCTACCCAATGGCCAATTTAATAATCACACGCGCGCGCGCGCCTCCCGCCTGAACCAGGCTCGGGGTTCGAGGTCCATGTTTGGCCAACTTTACAGAAAAAATATTTGGGCTTGGTGGTTTAAGTGACTGGCATGACCCAGAACCTTATCCATTATCAAGATTCGTGACTCTTGAAATTATCTAGCAGGAATTAATCTGCATTTGGTTTGCTATCAGTTGGAAATTTGAAAGGTCCCTTGATGATTTTGTTAATGGCTGAATTGAATTAGCTTTTATGGACGAAATTTATGCTGCAGGCTGCGACTGAAAGGTTCCCCAACATGTATATGTATAGGCCTCTGGGTTCCTCTTCATACATAGAAATTTTTCGTGCTCCCATTCTATATTCATCTAGAGAGAGAAAGACTGCTCGAGCTTTGTTCGCAGGAACTAAGTTGCTTGTGCTGCAACTAAAGTTCACTAGTCGATGTATCCTAGGAAACAGACGCCTACAGTATCTCAAGCACAATTCGGTGAGATATCGAATTTTGTCTTAAGGATACTATGTGAAACACAGGCTCCGACTACAACTCCTGAGATCGAAATTCTTCATTATGTTCTTATTTTTTGTTTGCGTTTTTTTTATAATTTTAATTCCAGTAGTTTATAGTTTCATGTTCTTATCTCGGTTATTAGATTTTAATATAAATCTATTTTATTCTATTTTATTCCCGCACTATTACTAAAAATGAATAAAGGCTATATATTTAATCTGTTTTAAGGAAAGGCTATATGTCTGATGTGTTGTTTAAGCTCAATGTTATGGTTGTAACCTTTACTATTAAAATGAATAAAGGCAAGGCTCCAATTGTTTATTTGCTTGTCTTCTAATTTGTGGCATGCTAGGTTAGGGAATGTTAATTATCATGCTTTGTATAGATTAATTAACTTAGACCACATACCTGCGTTTCAGATTGATAAAAGTTACAAGTGTGAAACTTGTGTTGAGGCTAAATTGTGAAGGTCTTCATTTCAATCCATTGAAAGAAGCACCAAGCCATTGGGCTTAATGCACAGTGATGTGTGCAATCTGAAATACGTACAAACACGAGAAGGCAATAAGTATTTTATTACTTTTGTCGATAATAGCATGAAATATTGCTATGTTTACTTGCTAAAAAGTAAAAACGAAGCTTTAGATAAGTTTATCTTATATAAAAATGAGGTTGAGAATCAACTTAGCAAGAAGATTACAGTGCTAAGGAGTGATCGTGGTGGTGAGTACGAAGCACCTTTTAGGGAATTCTGCGCACAACACGGAACATCCACCAAACTACTGCACCTTACTCGCCTCAGCAAAACAGATTTGTTGAGCGCAAGAATCGCACTTTGAAAGAAATGATAAACGCTATGTTAATCAGTTCTGGGTTGCCACAGAACATGTGGAGTGAAGCAATTCTCTCCGCGAATTACATTTTGACCAAAGTGCTACGCAAGAAATTAGAAAAGACTCCGTATAAACTTTGGAAAAGACACAAGCTTTCGTACAAATTCTTGCAAATGTGGGGGTGTCTAGCCAAAGTTGTTGTACCTCCTCCTAAGAAAATTCGGATAGGGCCAAAGACCATTGACTGTGTGTTCATTTTTTTGTGAATGAATCTGAGATACCAAATATACACAGAAACATGATCATGGAGTCAAGGAATGCAGAATTCTTTGAACACATATTTCCATATAGATCTGTGAAGGAGTCAAGTTCGATGAAACAAGCTATTGGGACTGTCGATGAAAACAGTCAAGACCAAGAAGAAGTTGATAGTGAAGAGCCTAGACATAGCAAGAGGACTGGAATATCTACTTCTTTCGGTCCCGATTTTCTATCTTTTAGAAAGTGAACCTAGAAGCTATCAGGAATCTGTAAGCTCTCCTGACGGTCCTTTGTGAAAAGAAGTCATAAAAAGTGAGATAGATTCTATCTTACAAAACCACACCTGGGAGTTAATGGATTTACCTCAAGGCTCTAAGCCATTAGGGTACAAGTGAATCTTCAAGAAGAAGATGAAAGCTGATGGGTCTATTGATCGACCGGCAAAAGTGTCGCTGATGCGCTGGCC
>JABCMJ010056070.1:0-13716 GCA_014822125.1 Arbutus unedo
TTTAATACCGACTAGTCAGTGGAATTCTGAAATTAACGAGTGACCCCTAGTAATTGATTTTTGTGTAATACGGCATTGTAATCTTGAGAGGACAAATTTCTTAATCACTCTCTTATTACATTGAACTAACCCCTCTTGTGGCGCCTACTGGTTGATTCAAATCTGTCTTTTCTCCGTAATTAGGGCAATTAGCTGAATGAGCAAAATTGCAGTTCTCGTAAAATTTTTCAAAAAATATCTGTGAATTTAAAATGAATAGATGAAATTAGTTTAGATTTAAAAATACAACACCCTCGTGTAAATCTCACCCATTAAGTTATTTTAAAAAAAATTTCGGGGATCGAAGAATTTTCCCTGACCGAATAGTTGTTCAACTATAATTAGGTATTTTTGTATTTTTTTGTACAACTTTTGTTGGACTGTTTCGTACTATTTATGAGTTTTAAATGTTTGTTGATTTGAGTAGCCTCCCCTGCCAGTTGTCGTGGCATACGAAGCACTGACTAATTTTCCCTACCTAGTAACTTTTTCCAGAGAGATTCTCAATTTAGATAAACTAAAATTTTTAATTAAAATTTTTTCTTTATTAAAAAAAATCAGATTTGTTGTAAGTTTAATTTTGTGATTTATTGATTCGTCTTGATTAGAAGAATTTAAAAAGTAAAAAATTATGTCCAAAAATTTAAAAAATTATATTTTGAATTATTTTTGTCTTTTTTAAAGTAGATTTTGGTTCATCTTATTTTTATTTTTAAATATCTCTCGTCAAAATAAATAAATAATTCATAAAAAATTGACTCAAAACTAAAAAATATAAAAACAAAAAAGAATTCAAAAAGAATTGTCAACAATATTCAGTGTCGCTTGTGAACCTCTCCACATTACAAATTCACACACTTTATAGTGGGTCATAGTCCTACATTAATGTGTAGTGCGGAAAAGTTTTTGAAATTAACTTTACTTCAGGAACAATAACTCTCCACTTTTTAAAGAAAACTCTTCACTTTTCTAACTAACGAATTATCGTAACACGTCAGTCACTCCTTATTTCCCGGCATCCAACTAAAAATGTGCGATCGTACCTTATCTACCATAAAATTTGTCATTGTGTGATTTGTTAAAAGTATCATGTAAAAATATTACTTGATATTCTAAAAGCCTTATATATATATAAATAAATATATATATATATATATATATATATATATATAATAACTCAAGAAAACCTCACACTAATCTAGCATTAATAAACTGGTTATATTGATACCAAGTAAAAGGTTTATAAATGTGAGAAGTCGGTGAGGAGTTTGGCCTGTCTCCGCATAAGATCTGTGTGTCTGTGTCTGTGTGTATCTGTATGTGTGTGTGTGTGTGTGTGTATAGTTGTATAACAATATTAGTGGGTTTAGGCAGCATTGGAACTTGAAGTAGGGTTTTGGCAAATGGTTACTCTTATCCATACAAATTACAAACTCTCATCACTGCATGGCTTTGGAGCCAATAAACATTAATAATAATAATAATAATAACTCCAAGACAACATGTTAGTATGAAGGAATTAATTAAGGTCTTAGCCCACTTAGTTCCCCACATAAAAAAGTACGGCCAAATATATAATTAATTAGTACTAATAAAAAGAAAGATGTTCCTCCATTTAAGGAATCAATGCTTTGCTTCCTTAAAAAGACAATGGCAACTGCGACTAAGTACCTAGTATTTGTACTAATTACTATATAATACTACCACTAATGGTAATGAATCATCACTTCTTCACCCATGATTTTTTGTCTCACCCTTTTTTGCCTACTAGCTCCATGTGTGTGCTTGTTTCCATGCGAATGCACATGCATCTATTATTCAATTAAATTATTTTTATGGCTTCAACTCATAGTTCAAAAGGGTATATACTCTGTTTTGCAGGTTGATATTTTTGTTTTTTTAGAATAAAATAAAACTTGGTTAAGTACTTCAACTTAATAACGGCTCAAACTTCGGGGGGAAAAGCATTTCTTTTTTGTATCAGAAAAGAAAAGGTATAAAGATTTAAGGGATGCAGACAATATTATATTTTCACAAAGGACCACGAATTCAAACTAGGTTTAAATTTAGATTCCGTCAATCATATGTCATTCACATCTCTAAATTAGGAGAGAAAAAAGATTAGTAAGACACCAACCAAAAATATAAAAAAATGTAAAATAAAAACGCGACTAATAAGTGTCACACGGCGCCACCAAAATAGTCCTATTACAGCATTTTATCAATTGATTTTCATCATGGTATCCTCGATGATCCGTCAGGTGCAGTTTTTCAGCATGCGTCATCAATTTCAAATATCACAATATCACCCATAGCTTCTTTGACATCTCGTCCCTCATCGAAAGTCTACATAGATGATCTTGGGTATATAATGAGCCATGTATACTACTACTAATAACTTAGACTTAAACATTTTTAACCACGTAGTTAGGCTCCGATAAATTATTGAGCCAGTGCTAATATACATGGGGCGTTACACCTTCCAAGATATGTATCATCAGCATCACCCCATACGGAGCTGCCATCACCCATATACACCATCACCCTTTCGCAAGTTGTCATCACCCACATACATCAACACACACATACCAGTTCCATTTGCATGATCATGAACTGCAACCCCAACATTTCACATCAAGCACCCATACCAGCTATGCTTCAGCAGCAGCAATGGCAGCATACAGAATATTATAGCAAACATCAACTATAATAATAGCATCACCCTCCAGCATTAGTGACATATACGGTAACAGAGCATCTTTGAATTCAAAACCACCAATCCAAAATCTGCAACATATACTATAGCACAGCAGCATCTCCAGCTAATTTTGATCTTTCTAAAGTATTCTTACAAAATAATCAAAATTACTAAATTTAATTACTCATTAATGTATCGTCCGTTTATATTTTCACCCTTTTCATTTTGTTTATAAATGATTTTTATGTCTGAAAAATATTCACCTAACATTTCTTGCCGTCAGTGCTTAAAGAATTTTAATGCTCTTGGAGGCTATGAAAAAATGGGTAAAAGAAAATACTAAAAGAAAAGTTTCACTCTTTCAAGTAGCATAAACTTGTGAGGGTATAGAACTCGGTGATTAAGCTTGTTATATCCTAGGAACAGCGTGCAACTCGTCGTCTATTACACTAAAGATTATCCGTAAACAACATGTATTGTCTAGATAGAGCGACCTGGTTTGCACCTCAATCTTTGCCACCTCTTGTTGGTAAACAATAGAGATATTAAACTTCCAAATAATTCATGTTGCGACTCTATACTTGGCTAGTTTAGCAACATCTGGTTTGGGATGAATTCTTACATATTTTTCCTCCATAAATTTGTGGATTACACGAATCCCAAATATAGGGTTCTATATATAGTAGGTGGTGTGTTCTGATTATACGTGGTTTAAATGTTCATATATACCCCTAATCGAAGACCGGGCAGCAGGCACAATCAGAAAACCTGCCCGAATTTTCTAATTTCGTTTGTTGAAAAACATCCCCCCCCCCCCCACCCAAAAAAAATCGTGCCCCAAGTTTTAAAAAATGTAACTTAAACAAAGCCTTGTTACAGAATCATCCTCTTAGGCTGGTTGGGCTTCCAATGGCAAAAGTAGGTTCTTCCTCTTTGGTGGAGACATAATCACTACGCATAGGGTTGTGGGTGTTACTGTATATAATAATAATAATATAGATAACAGTTATTTTGAAAATCTTTATTAACTTCTAACGCAGTGTTTGTCCAAGTGGTCGAAAGGCGAGACCAAATGGTAGGTCGAACAGTATGACTGAAGTAGTGGCCGAATAGATGATTATTAAAACTTTTACTTCAGCATTGATTGGTGTTTTTATGGAGTCAAGATCTTCTCATGATTTATTTGATGATCTAAGTTGTTTATTTTATAAGTTATGATGTGCAAATTATTTCTATGAAAAATCAAGTCGATCGGATATCATTATCCATGTAAATGAATCTCAATTATCATTACACAAATGAATACCATCCATTTCTCTCAACAAATCTAATTTGAACTAATATATGCCAAGATTCGATTAACATGATTTTTGCATGGATTTTAACCAAACCAAACAAGCATGTTCTCTTATTAAGACTTATAAAATGAACAAGTCAAATCATCAATCTCTTTTTGCACCGTATGAAATATCACAATCCTGAATCTTGATTATACGGCGAATCTAATTAGTGTGAACAATCCGTATAGGAGTTGAAATAAGAGCCTCCCTGTTGAGGGACAATAAAGAGAGTATGATAAGGGCATAGAAAGCCTCATATGTTTCTCCACTTTTCTCTCTCTCATGTCTTCTTGTCCAAATTGGACCAGACATACAATCCATAACATATTGTATCCTGAAACCAAGAATATGTACACACACACATATATAAGTACGTGTCTATATGTGTGTGTATCTATATATATGTATGTGTGTATTTAATCATGCATACACATGTCTTGTCCTAAGCAGTAAATAAACCATTCTACATCAGGACAAATGATAAGCCCCAAAAGAGTAAGCAGTAGAAGAAGCATGTCATTCCCAAGTTCCCAACCCAGTGCCAAATTTACCATCACAAATTCACTAAACTCACAACCAACACTAAGCACCAAGCCACCATTTCACTGATTCTGAGATTCCTACTAATGACCATATTTTGCATCAAACTCAAAGTCACGTCTACAAATATTTAGATACATCTCAACTCATTTGAGGAGGCCGCTGCTCCAGATTTCACACATCTCACTGAGCTTTCTCCTTAGCAACTCCAGATTAAGAATGGTTTTAGCGTACAATTAAATGCCAAGCTTGTAGGAAAGATCGAAAGATGATAACTAACTAGAACGCAAGTTTATCAAACCATAATTAAGAAGTACACCACTAAAAAAGGAACACAAAAAAGAAGATTGCTAAACAACTTGCAGAATCCAACACTACAAAAAAGTAAGAACCCAGAAGGCATCAACAAACGCTCTCAATTCCAACGAAACTGACAGGAAGTCTAACGACATAAAAGATGCCCATCAAGACCTACTCAAGATGTAAAACCAGTGATAGATTGGCTATTTTATGCACCACACAATCAAGTGGAGCCCCCGCTCAGCATCTCCACGAGCTCGCTTTTCTTTAGCCTTGAAAACCGCTTTAAGCCACGAGACTTTGCAATGGCTCTCAGGTCCTGCAATTTCATGGCATTCAAGTCCTCATCTAATATTGGTTTCTCTTCTTCCACCTCATCATCACTGTACCCTTCATCGATATCAGAATATTCCTCCTCTAACATCACATCAATCCTCGGATCATTGATTTCTGGATCCGGATGAATCCTCTCACTTTTACCATTTATCCAAGTATCGGTGACAGAATCAGAAGGAATGGGCTGGTATTTCACTTGAGGTATTGGAGATCTACGTTGGAACTTTGACACTGGTCTGGTAAAAGTAGGGGAGTCAGGCCCATGCCCCTGGGCCTCGCCCTTCATCCTATTGTTTGAGTCCAATGAGGTCATGGTTCCCCGCCCACGCGCTTGGGCCTTTCCCTTCACATTATTGTTTGAGTCCAATAAGGTTGTGCTTTCCTCTCTCTCAAATGTGCCATTCCGTTCAGACTGGTCCAACATCAAGTCCATGCTTTTCCCTTTCTCCGATGGCCCATCGGATTCAGGCTCGTCCAAGCTGAAGTCCCTGCTGCTACCACCACTGCTGCTACTTGTCTTCCCTTTTTGAGCAGGGTGTTTCCTTAAAAGCTCGAGGAGGGAATCCACAGCTGCATCTTCCTTACCACGTGGCTGAGTCGACTCAATCTTCTTCATCTCTGCCTTGGCAGCTTCTTTTTCTCGAAGTTTAGCCTGGATCTGCTTGAACAATTCAACAATGCCCTTTTCTCTAGGTCCCGGAGTTGACGTAGCTTGGAATTTGGTGGAAGGGGGATTGGAGCTAGAGGTTAATGCCCCATTTTTCGAGGAAAATATATCATCAGATTCTTCTAGGCTCTCAGAGCCATCTCTCTCATCATTTTGCCTATCGTTCCTGTTTTGGGAGAAGCTGCCCTTGTTTTGCCTAAAAGAGCCTGGGTTTCTTCTGTAGTTACATAAAGAAGACATTCCCCTGGAAGTGCATTTTAGGGGTGCAGTCTTGAAATATGAAAGGGTTTTGTAGGGGCCACAAGAGAAGCAAGGAGACGAGCTGACTGTTCTTCCAGAAACTCCTGAGCAGGGAAGAAATCTTACATCTGTTAATCCATAACCTGCACGGGAGTCAGGAGCCATAAATGGACAATACTGTTGGTAAATAACAAGTCAGGGTCCGAAGAAGAAGATCAAAACCAGACAATGGGATAGTTCAAACTAGGAAAGTCAATTCGTGGACAGGTGGGGGAGTCAGATGTGTCAAGCTTTATGTTTCCTCGTCATCATATAATGAAAACTCCATATACATACAAATCAAAGAACAAAGCGCCCAAACAAGTTTCCGGACTCAACTAAAAACATCTTAGCGTCCTACTTGGCATACTTTACGGAGATTACACACACCCCTAAGGCGCTGCCATGCAGCCATTTAGACCATAATGTAGCTTTTTAAGTTCTGACAAGGCTTGACTCAGTTCTACTGTATAGCTGCACTAGGATCCCTTTTTATCAAGTCCCCTTAAGACTACTCACCTAGGTTCATGACCTAAGCCGAATGGCATAAAGTTAACCTTAATTCTAGGCTGCAGTTCATCTGTTTCAGAAACAACTTAGGATAACAAAATAGTCCAACAGAATTCCTTGTGTAAACTCTCTCCCCCCTCCTCCCACCACACACTGGGACACACATACTGACACCGAATAGACAGACGCATAACACTCTCTCTAAGAAAACAAATCCAAGAACAAAATTTTCTGGTGCACAACACACTTTCAAATGCGTTCAAGTTAAAGTAAATTTCTCTTAGCTCTATGTACAATGCAACAGAAACCAATTTTTCTCTTCATCCCATGAAGGTCAAGCAATAGACTACTATATAATTTGCAGGCATTACACTATGGCAAGTACGTTACAAGGACTCTTCTAAATCTGCAAAGTACCACACTCAGATATGAGAATGTATCTGACATGAATGGTTGGACATGCATAGAAAGTATTAAATAAGTCGAGTTAAGAATATTAGTGTGGAGAAAACTCCCATATTATGCATGGCCTGCTCTATTTTACATCTGAAAATAAAACAAAAATGTTTGGAGATATGAATAATCTGCTAGATTGATGTATAGGTGAATCTGAGACTCAATCGCATACTTACACCCAACACAAGTACTGGTGACGTGCAACATAGGTACCAAACCAATTCAGCTATGAATTTGGCAGCAAAAGTTTTTCTAACGGAAGAGTTGGGATGACAGGATGAAAACAACCATCTTTGGGTGCCATTTTGAGTTTTTTTTGTAATGATTAGTATCTTATTTAGTTTTCAGCAATTTGACTTGTAGCAAGTATTTCTAAAAAAAAATTTAGTTACTCAATTCTAGTTTGTGAATATGTAGAGGAGAATCCATTTTGAAGGTTCGCTTGGGCCCCCAATAACTCCAGGCTGGCCCTGCAGTAAGCCACAAAGAGTTCTATGTATCCATAAGGTTCTCAGCAGCCAAATCTTCTAATCCAATACGTGAGGGACATTTAGACATTTCATCAATCACATGGCGGGCGTTACCAAATTCACAATTTTGAACCTACAAACATGCTAACCCCTCAAAACCCCCGACAAAAATTACAAGTTCATTTTGCGGACATGCGTACAGTTATAATTTATATATCGGCCTTGTCTGCTCAACCATGGATACTGTGACCTGTACATGGTCCAGCATGGTATCTAACTTATAAACAATTTGCCCGCGAAAAAAATATACGTGGCATAGTGTTTCAGCAAATTGATGCGAACTAGTAACGTACCGAAACCCAGATATTAATTCCCCCGAACCAGTAAGAATACTCGAGCTAAAAAACCCAAAGGCGAAGTTGAAGAATACAATTACTCGTTCAAGTACCAAAAAAAGAAGCAAATGGCTAACCTATACTCAACCATCAATCTCCAAATAGATAATGAACAAAGACAAATTTAGAGAGAGAGAGAAACTAGAGATGGAAGTTCTAAAGAACAAGAATCCACAAAATCTACAAGATAACGTAACGGCGATAAAAATCAGAGCCGAAGAACGAGCAGAAGAAAACCCTAGAATGCGTACCTGGAACGTTCTGGGTAACGAAATGGATTGCTGGAGACATTGCTACGGAGTTGGGCCAAGGTGTCTCAATGGCGGTATTGCATTTTTTTTCGCGGTGCTCTCTGTCCCTCTCTCACAGTATCAGCAAGTGATGCAAAATCTGGGTGATTTTAGGTAATGACACGAGCCATACACATACAACGGGAGAGGAGGGGATTGAGGAACAGTGTCGTATCTCTTTTCGGGTTGGGCCGACCCATACACACGGGTGAATCTCTTGAGCGCAATGGGCCTGAGAAGTGAGAACCCGTCCAGAACAGTCACATTGGATCCACCAGACGCAATAAACCCTAGATAGTTTCAACCCAAAATGGTGTCTGATTTGTTTAGTTTCGAACCAATTTGCCCCTATATAAACACGTAATTTCAAAAAAAAATTAATAATTAACTTCTCTTCTATCGATTACGTGCAATAGATGTATAGGATAGATTTTAACCATACTTTTCAAGTACGCGTGCACAAAGAAAACTACTATGAGATAAGATAACTCCACCAAGTTAATTGTTTTGTATATCATATGTATAAAGTCCCTAATTCAAGTCAAATGTCATCGAGGGAGAGAAATAGAGAAAGATAAACTTACATTTTTGAAAACCTGCTTCGCAGAAAGAGAAAGACAGAACAAGAGAGAATGGCAAAAGAAGGAGATAAACTTAACCATCACAATAAATTTTACAACTCTTATTTGCCATTGCAGCTATCTAACGGTAAGTTTTTCGATGAGGGCTTTGTTGACTTTTTTCGTTGCAACTATCTTACGGTCATTCAGCATGTGATAATTTGGATTTGGTCGCTTAATAATATATTTAAATTATCAATTGACAATACATCATCTGGACCACATGTTATTCAATAAAAATGAATCATTCTTGAAATTCGGTCGATAAGATAACACAAATAAAATCAAAAGACACTAAAGATCTCAGAGACAAAACTCTCAGTAAATGACTTGCTTCTCCCCATAAAACAATGAGAGGTAAAAATTGATAACCATCAAGTGTCATAATATCTTCCATCATACACCCTATAAGAGGGTCCATCAGATCAAAATCAAGGTACATTCTCAAGCTATCACCTACACACCTACTTTCATGTACTCTCATGCACTCACGATCTAATTTGATCATAGGAGGATCCTTACTCAAAAAATAACCTATGTGGTCCTTGCTCAAAAAATACCCCGATTTTCTAAACCTATGTGAAGGAATCTCAAGAGTAGCTTTGAAGTTTATTCTCCAGTTTTTGACACCATCACATACATATATTAAACACAAATGTATCTAAAATCATCCGATACACATAAGTCTTACAACACGCATACAAGATACACTTAATGAACAACTCTGAATAAAAATGTGTCTCAAACTGTGTATTTGTGTATTTGTAATTGTGTTGGTAACAATTTTGTTGAGTAAAATAAGTTGTTACCGGTACTTATCAACACAAACTCTCTAAATAATCAAGTGAAATGGGTTGTTGCGGTCCTTACAAAAAACAAGATCTCGATACGTACAGAGTGATTTTAACTGATGGACTACCCTATTGAGTTATACTAGTAAATTTTCTTCCACTATTTGCAAATATTGGGAATTGAAAATATTGTGAATTTATTTGTTGCTTTTATATCAAATTGAGTTGGGTGTTTTTATTGCCCGATACGAATTGCCTCTTATCATATTTCTTTGTGTAATACTTCTTAATGCGAACAGCTAGTCAAAAAAGGCCAGCCTTGCCAGCAAAAACATAAACTCAAATATCACGACGTGTTCAAGCACACTCAAGTACGGTGCTCAGGTTGCTAAAACCCAATCAATCATACTCAATTTAGCAAAATTGCCGAACCCAAAGCCTAACATAAGCAACGACAAACTGGTTTCTTTGGTTTCTTTTTGACACTTCAATGTCAGTTCTCCAGATGAGAATAATACCATATCAGAAATGAAACTCAAATTCACTATGACGCTGAGACATATCTTTTGGATCGAAAAAGAGGGAGATGAGGGTGAGGTAAGCGACAAAGATCCGAGAACTAGACCACCATCATCAGTCAATGGAAATGATTGCTAGACCATCCCACAACACATGAACATTGAGAGGATGATTCCAAACTCTCTTTTCTTCTTTTTCCCATTGCATTTGAGACAAAAAGAAGAGATCTGACGACATAATGTGCCAAAATAAGAGACAGACCAATTGACTCTGAAGCTTTCTCTTTGCAGACACCATCTATGCTTTGTGATCTTTCGCCATCTCATCAACATCTAGTTCAACTTCCAACACAGGTGAATCCTTCCTCATGCTGAAATGACTGGTAAAAAAAACACCAGACTTAAAGTCACCCTTTAACCTATATATAAAGTTCACTTGGAAGTGATTAGATCAGCTCACCTGTTCTGCACGCGACCATGATCCACCGCTGTTCTCAGGCTATATATGACTCTACCAACTATGTCTGTCATGGGTACGGGGCCAAACCTTCTGCTGTCATTGGCTTCCTGCACTTAACAGAATAGAACAAAAAACAAAAAGGCAAACACAGAGAAACTGTGGTGAGATCTACCACCCGTTACAGAGAATCAAGCACTACCCTTTCGCCAAGCATTACTGGTGCATAATAATTGGATTGAATTTAAGCACACCTCAAAGAGAGATAATCTACATGAGAGATCTCTCTGGTTCTGAAACTGAAGGTTTACTCATCTGATTTTCATCATTTAGATGGTCAGCAATCAAGTATACTGGGTGCTAGATCAGGCCCGTTAGCATAAGAATCATTCAGGCTCCATACAATGGTCATGTTCTACGCGCTCCTTTCCCCATTAGAAAGACAACTTTGTTCCTTTCACTTTCTAAAGAAACAAGACTAAGACATTGCTTTGGATGGGATTCGTATTTTAGCCAGTAGTCTACGACTTCAAAGCAATCATGTACAGATATTTAAACAGTCTTTGAAAAAGACTTTCCTTCATAAGAAAGAAAAGGAGTCCAGACAAACAAAATAGGTTAACGAGTATAATTTTACGTGCACTAATAACATGAGCCAAAAGTCCAGTAACTATTAACCACGTATATTATAAATAAAAAGGTAGAATAAGGTCTAGGCTGATCTAGCTGAAGTAGCAAGAAAGTAACCACGGTTATTTTATTCCAATAATATCAAAAGGACCATGGGACACAATCTACATGGACAAAATATTATGCCAAAACAATTCAAAATACAAAATAACACACCTTGCCCTTCAGTTTTTCATTGTCAGACAACACCCAACACTGATCCGTTTCAAGAACGAATGGCTCATCTTTTTCATCAGTAGATACCATTTCATACCCTTCAACAGCAGCCAATCTTCTGACTAGATAATTATCGGTTTTTTCAGGATCCTTCAAGAGGACAACATCTCCAACAAAAACACGCCTATCACTCAAAACCATACGTGTGGTCAGGGAGCCATAAAAGTAGAAACATGCTCACAGTTAAACCACCATCACAAAAAAAAAAAAAAATTAATGCTTCAACCACAAAATACGAAGGAATATGAACTTTGAAGGTGCAGTTTAGCTTAACTGAGCGGGAGGCTCATGGGCACCCTTGCGCAGCCCATTGTCATTAAACAATTACTTTCAAGAAAAGGCAAAAGGGGAAACACAAACCACGCATTAAGAAAAACTTACGCAAACCAAAAATACCAAATAGACAGCAGCAACACAATTCAGGTGATAGCAAGGCAATCAAAAGTCATTACAATAAGTAATTTTCAGTAGCTACTCAGTCAATCGATTTGACTTGATAGACCTCTGACTTGATACGGAGTGCCTTATGACAATTGTATTTGAAATGGTTAAGTAAGCAAAAGAGGTAAGTGGAGAAAACGAACTCTCAAACCCGAATCCTGCGGTGCCCAAGAGCAAACTTTGTTTGTGGAAATGCAACAGTGTTATAACCCAACAGTACTTTCAATGATTCATGCAACGTGAAGCAATTATATCAGCACATTACTAGGAAAACCTTAAGTTACACATACAATATGCAGGCTACCAATTCTTTAGCAATAAACATCGCTGAAGAGCCTCATAACCTAGACGCACACTTGATCATGCAGAGTACAATCATTAATGATTGCCTTAACATATTCTTTAACACCCCCCACCCCCCAAAAATTTTTAAAAATTTAAAAAATTGTCTATTGGATGCTGATGGCATGTCCTGCTAAACACTTTGGTTAATTAACTGCAATTATCCATGACTTAACTAGGATTCCAAATATTGTAAGGGCAACCCAGTGCGCAAGATTTCAGCTTACAGGGAGAGGTAGCAACTATGCAGTTACCTCCTCTGTTTTTATGGAGACAATTGTGCAAGGGAAATATATATTTTATAAAACGACAGAAGCAAGTTTGAGATTCTACAACTATGCGACACAAGTACTTTTACACATGTAATCTCCTCCCTCAATTTCTAGTCATATTTGATGTTGCAGATGCATAAAACGACAACAACAAAATAGGCATCAACTTTATCTCAATTTCCTTGATTAATATTTAACTAACCAACCAACCAATGCTCATTGTTCAGAGAACAATGTAAGTGCATTAGAGCTGGCGAAATGTGTTTCATGGGGGGAAAAAGGCATAGAAAATGTTTATCTATTTTTGCCCAAGTTAGTAAGTAAAATTACGTTGGATCTGCTGCTGGTATCTTCCGAACAAGAAGAGTTCCCCCCTGCCCCGCTATTGTTGGTGCCATCTCCTCTCCTTTGTTCCAATGCAAGTATGTCAACTTTCCCTGAAATAGACTTTTCCATATGGCATTGCCTACTTCGCTTTCAGCGATATGGCCTCGTTTATAACTCTGCATCAAAGTCAAGATTTTCTAAGTATGAGCTTTTACGTATTAATTCTAAAATGCAACATCCTAGGGCTTAAGAATAAGAGTGTGTAGAAGAAAAGCAACCAAAAGCCTACAAAGATGAAGCCAGCAAAAGGAGGGGAAAATGCATAAAAGAATTTTAGAGGCATGAATTCTTGACCAGAAGCTGAAAGAAGGTGCTTCACATTATATCCATTGGAATTCAAGCAACTGAGTCTACTCTTAGAGAATTAGGCTAAGTCGAGATCATTGCGCGTTTGCACCTCTACGCAGTCCAAGATGGCAATAGGAGTGCATTTTGTTACACTTTTAAACAGATAAGCATCACTCCCACATAAATCATTCAAGGCAATAAAACTTCCTCGGTATCCAATTGAGTAGAATATGGTCTAACATCCTTGGCACGGCAAATGCAAAATCAGAACAGCCACAAACTAAGCTGTAAGAAACCAGTATTCGGTCCCTGTAAAACTCTCTCTCCCTCTCTCTCTCTCTCTCTCTCTCCCCTTCCTTTTTCTAAAGCATAAT